>PVJS01045300.1:0-16290 GCA_004027185.1 Glis glis
TTTTGTTCTTCTTTGTGGCTGCGTAAAATTCCATTGTGTACATATCCCATAGTTTTGTGATCCATTCATCTGTTGATGGACACCTTGGCTGGTTCCAAAGTTTGGCAATTGTGAATTGTGCAGCTATAAACATAGATACACATGCATTAGTCTGGTAATTAGGTTTTAGTTCTTTGGGGTAGATGCTTAGAAGTGGTATTGCTGGGTCATACGGTAGGTTTATTCCCATTCTTCTGATGTATGTATATTTCTATGTATACATGTTTGAACACACTTTCAAACCTACATCATAAAGACAGGGTGTCGTTTCTGTTTTGTTTTTTGTTATATCATCAGCATCTAGAACTGCACATACTTCCTAGTAAACATTATGCATAGCAATTGAACAAGTAAATGAATGAATGAAGAAATAAATAAGTGGGTGAATTAATGCATAACTATAGAGGTATCTCTATCACATTGTAGTCTCTTATTTTAAATACCTAAGTGAATATATAAGATTACAGCTCAAAAACCTCCAGGAAAAGCAAAAGTTTTATCACTGTACTGGAACCCACTTTAGAAATTCCATTTTCTCACAGTCTTTTCGAATTTCATTAATGTCACCACAAAATTTATGTTTGTATTTTTCTGATATCTATTTCTATATCATTTAACTTGTTTTTAATATATTTTATTTTGGATATCCATCTTGTAAATATCATATAGACTACTTATTAGTGTTACATTGTTGTTTTAAGATCCATACTAATAATCTTTGCTTATAATTAATGACACACTTCACTTATTTTTTCCATTTTATTTTGTGATTTTGTGTGTGTATGTGTCTGTATGTGTGTGTGTGTGTTTATTTATTCAACCTTCACAAAGAAGGTTGAGTAAGGTATATATTTTTTTAAATATCTACCTTTTTACCTTATATTACATTAAATCCCTTTATGTTGGATTTTACTCTTGTATTTTAGAATTTTTAAATTTCTAATTATAAAATGCTTACATGAAAAATTTGTCATGCATACTTAACTTTTCAATGTGGAAAGTTTTTCTATATACTTGTCAGCTGAAAATGCAAAGTCTTTGTAATATTTTACTACTCACAAGATTAGTTTTTATTAATATCCTGTTACTGATATTTTACCAAAAGATTTATCCCATAATAATCCTACTAAACTTTAATATTGTCACTGTGTCTCACAAGTTTTTGTTTAGATTTATAACTATATTTTTGAAAGTTGCCTTGTTTTGAAATTTTAATTTTTTTTTTTTTTTTTGCGGTACCGGGGATTGAACCCAGGGGCGTTCTACCTCCACGCTACGCACCCGGCCCTATTTTTTATACTTTATTTTGAAACCGGGGCTCACGAAGTTGCGGAGGGCCTCACTAAGTACAGAGAGAGAGAGACAGAGAGCTGAGGCTAGCTGCGAACCCAGATTCTCCAGTCTCTGCCTCCCAAAGTACTGGGATTACAAGCGTGCGCCACCACGCCCGGCTTGAAATTTTAAATTATTTTAATAGTTTATCACAATTATACATCATACTGAGGTTCAATGTGATAAAAACATGTATGCACATTTCTGTGCTCATAATTCTTCTGCATGTCAAATATTCCCACTGGATAACATTCCTTCCATCGTAAACATCTTGAGAATTGCATTTGGGAGGGTTCGAGTTTCACACTCATTTGCTATTTGCTTAAAAATGTCTATTTCAATATAACTATTGAAAGATATTTTTGCTATGTAAACAATCATCACTTGATAATTTTCTCTTAACCCATGGAAGATATTACCCCAGTGCTCTCTAGTTTTCATTGATGCTGTGCATCCTCATATTTAATTACAATTCCTTTGAAGAGATTTCTTTTTCTTCTTGGAGTTATTAATACCCCCATCTTTTTGTTCTGAAGTTCCATTATTATATGAATTTATTTGCATTGATTTTATTTTGCTTGACACTTAATTCACTTCTGGGATACATAGAATGATATCTTTCAACACTTCTGAAAAATTAAAATACTACTTTTCAAATATTTCTGGAGCTCCAATTATAGAGTTTAACCTGTCTTTCCCATTTTTAATTCTTTGGTCCCACTCAGTAAAATTGCATATATTTTATTTGGCTCTATTTTCTTCTCCTTTTTTTTTTTTTTGCTGTACCAGGGATTGAAAGCAGGGGCATTCTACCTCCACACTACGCCCCCGGCCCTATTTTTTTTTTATACTTTATTTTGAAACCGGGTCTCACGAAGTTGCGGAGGGCCTCACTAAGTAGAGAGAGCGAGAGAGAGCGAGAGCGAGAGAGAGAGAAAGAGAGAGAGAGAGAGAGCTGAGGCTGGCCGCGAACCTGGATCCTCTGGTCTCCACCTCCCAAAGTAATGGGATTACAAGCGTGTGCCACCACGCCTGGCTCTATTTTCTTCTTTATTAAATTTCTGTTCAACTTTCTTAAGTCTGATATTAAACAATCCCGCTGTCTTTTAAGTTTGAGATATATTTTTATATCTTGTTATATTCTTGTATTTTGGCTTTCTTTTTATTGTCATTTATTCGTATTAATATTCTAAATAAATTCTTAATTGTTTTTTTAACTCCTAGTTTATTGTAGGTGCAAACATATGAAGAATGTCTTTGTTTGCATATTTTTAAGTGACTTTTTGTTTTAAATCTTTTCTGAGATCAAGGGTCAAGACAGTATTCACTGAAAGGCTTCAAGTGTTGGGTAATTTCCAGTTGACTTTTTATATAAATAGTAACATTCCTGTCAAATTTGTCACTGTCCCTGCGCTCCAGCAAAGTCAGCAGCATTAAAGCCTGATTCGATTTGATTTTCTGCTTTTGTATCTCTGAGTTCTTGGCCTTTGGCTATTTTTTCCAAGTTACTGATTCATTTTTAAAATGCTTTTAATCAAAGTTTTTAAATTAATTTTTATTGAGGTGGGTGATCAATGTTCTTATACTAACCTACTGCTTGAAATAGATGATAAATAATCACCTTGAAATCAATCTCTTCTCACTAAACACATATTATTTCCCTCCAGGTGACAAAGTACATATATGTGACTACCCAGAGGAAATTACTAGCAATATATTAGCTTTTTGAATCAACCAATGTATTCTATTTTCTAGGCATATTTCAGAAGTAATATCAAGGTAGTTTAAGACCTTGTCTATTGCTTGTTTTTAAGTTTCTGATGGCAGAAGGAAATTATACATAATTGGTGAGACATATTTGCTATCTTCCCATCCAGGAAAATCATTGAAGTGCTTAGAATTTTTAAGTTGAAGTATAACACATTTAACAAGAATCATTGTTTCAAATATTTACATTCTAAAGCATCCTTTATTTCAAAGGATGTTACTTCTTGTCCCACCTCCTAAGGAATAAGTAGACTGTATCATATCCTCCTCCTCCAACTTTAGCACTTTTCTCCATCCAACAGACACAAAGCAGGAGTCATATATAGATAACTATAAAGTAATATCTATAACTATATATATAGTTACATATATAAAACTATAAAGTCATATATATATATATATATATATATATATATATATATATGTATGTATGTATAAAACTGGGCAAACTGGCATGGTGGCATATGCCTGTAATCCCAGTACTTGGAAGACTGAGACAGGAGGATTGCAGGTTTGAGGCCAGCCTCTGCAACTTGATGAGACACTCAATAATTTAGTGAGATCCTGTTTCAAAATTTAAAAAAAAAATAGAAAGATATGGGGGCACAGCTTAGAGGTAGAATGTACATTGGTTCAATCCCCAGAACAAAAGAGAAAAAAAGAAAAAGAAAAAAAGGTTAAGCAAATTTAAGCTCACTGTTTCAGGAAAAAAAAAATTCTTAGAGGTGAAAGTTATAAAAAAAATGGGAATGAACGCCAACGATAGTGGATGAATTAAGAGCTTTCTTGTATGATACACCATGAGAAACTGTTAAGCAGTAAAAGACAATAGAGCAAGGTCTTAAAAGTAGAGCTGACTAGGACCAGAAGAGAATGAGTGAGACATGCCAGGTCTTAACTTTGCAGTGTGTTGAATGGCTTCCTTGGGAGTCCATTCCTAAGGTGTCACTAGGATAGCAGGACTAGTCTAATTGAAAATGAAACTTTGGAAGAGGCAAGCTGGATTCTAGTCTAGATTCCTGATATTTAAAGGCATTGTTGAATGTACAGCATGCTTTGCTGCACTTTGGTTTTATGTTCTGTTTTTAAGCATGACCCACACACTACACAATCCCTCCACTTTTCATTCTTCAGTACGTTTTACTTTCCATGGTCTACAAAATCTATTTCAAGGTTTACTTGGTATATAACTAACAGCATGCCTGAAATGAGTTTAAGATGAACAATACAAAAATTCAAGAAAACCAAATTTATGTTTTACAATTCCTTTTATGCATGAGTTATATTAGGCTACACGATTTCACATTTTACAGGATAAATGGATAGTAAAATATATTAATGAGGAACTTAAAAGTTTCTTCCTAGGTGATTATATGCTTATTAAAATGACACAAATGTACATATAAAACTGTTGCATATGGTCTCCAGGTTAATGTTATTAAAATTAAGATAGAGAGTTAATATGTAAATGTACACAGAAACATATATACATTTCTAAACCAATGTATAAATAAAGTTAAAATTATTTTATTAAAAACTTTGAATCATATTAGATTAATTTGGTGCTAATCATTTTTGGGTTTTTAATAATTTTTTCAGGAATAAATATATGGCCATTGAAATCCTTAAAGTACAGATTAGTAACTACAACAGGTTACTCCATATTTTATTTGTTCTCTGATTATATATGCTGTACTAATTTTATAATTACAAAATACCATGAGTATGTTAAAATAAAAAGATATGCACTTCCTCAAAACAAAGTCACTGATAATAATATATTTTAGAATCTAGAATGTTGCCAAAGGTTTGTGCAGCACACAAAGGATTCTACCATTTTTTATATATTTTTCAGATTAGTAACTGGAAGCCTAACAGGATTAACTGAAATATCAGGTTTAATTTCTACAAATGCATATCATTTTTGCTCTTGTCTTATCTTCATTCCCTCTATTCCTTTTATGTTACTAACATTCTTTGAAAATGTTCTGCCAGTGAGCAAGTTAAGTGAACTCAAGTGGTGCAGATGAAATGTGCTAGTTTGTACTATCCAAGTCCCTATCCATGTCCTGCAGCACTTTGGTAACATAGAATACACTCTACCATATACTCCTAAATTGTTATACATGGATCTGGCATTAGCATTGAGTGTGTGAATCAATAAATTAACGGGATATGTTTGAAGGAAAATAGGATATGTGTTCTAAATTCTGGTGTATTTGTTTGTTGCCTGATATGTTATTTTGTAATTTTAATATGTGAACTTTGGGATTATTATTGTATTACTGCTGATCTTGCTTCCCTGAAAAAATATATTGGGGATTCTCAAATACATCAGTCTTTAGTTTTTATAGCCTTGGTCTATTACTCAGACAAGCATTGGCTTCAGTACAACTGGAGGAGCTGAGAGAAACTCACCAAGTGCTGTGTGCATGTATGTCACTATCACTATGAACTACATTGTGATGTGAGACTATAATATACCAACAAAAGTATTAAAAAACAAAAAACAAACAAGAAAATAAATCATGACACAATTTTTTTGTACTCTTCCCAATGACAGACTTTGAAAGTGAATATTGAGTAGATTTTAGTATAGAGTCAAAGACTGGCTAACTACTCAAAGCAAGATATTTCATTATAGAAATTTAATGAGTATGTATATGTATACCTATGATAAATGATCAACTGGTAAATATTTGCAGTTTATATTTTATAATTTACTGATCTTTTAATTAATTTTCATGTAATTTAAGTGTTTTTCAAATTATTGAATTTTTTCAGATTGTGATAATAGGTGTCTTTGATGAATCTGAAAAAAATAGTCTTTCTAGTAATTATGCCATTTTTAACGTGAATTAAAATAGTAAATTATGTGGCAAATATATTATTGTTGACCAAAGTACGTTCATATGATCATGACAAATTTTGCATATTGTATTTCTCAATGACTAAAACTACATCTTGACTAACATTATAATTAAGTATGGAGAGCAATACAAATGGAGACTTGTTTTATAGTAAGTTTCTAATGTAAAGAAAATAATTTAGGAAACCTTAACTTGAACAGGGATGTTGTACCATTTTCTTTGAGTAAAGGACACCTTAGCATAAGACTATTGGGAGGAAATCAATTTAGATGTGAGGTAAGTTCAATTGGAAAAGAGATGTGTTCTTCCAAATAGAAATGTTGAGAGGGTAGACAATATGGTTAAAAGTTTTTATAAAAGGGTTCTCCTCAGAGGAATCATCAGTCTTGCCTCTTTCCTGTTTATGTGGCAAATGCAGAGGTATGCTTGTCATTTCTATTTTATTAGTTTGCTCTTATAAAAGAAAACCTTCCTCCCTAACATCAATGGATTGACATTACGGAAGTTAATCTCCCACAAAGTTAAAGTGTACAGTGGGGTGGGGCCAAAGAGACCATTGAGGGACTCAGGCTAATCATGGATCTGTCAGAGCCCAGTTTGCTAAAAATTTTAATTTGTTGTCTTGAGCCATATCTCATTAATTCTAAAAGATTTTGAAAAGTTAATACATTAATTTATATATTTTTCTTGACAGCAAGTAAATGTTTTCACTCAATCGTAGCTATATTGGCTTAATCATCCAGGAGAAATAGATCCTTTCCTCTGTGGTTCATGTCAAATCCGACAAATTGATCTTTCTTGGACTGCTTGCTAACATATTCCCATTTGCCTTTTCAGTCTCACTGATTAGGCAAGCTCTCTGCATCTAGGAAATCTAGCTATTATAAAGGCTTCTAAAAGGAATTCCCAAGTCCAGGAAGAAATAAACCTCTATGCTTTATGGGCAACTCCTTAGTTTGAATCCTGTCAAGACTACTTCCTTGGGAGGGTTGTGTAAGTTCCCTATGTCTCAGTCGCCTCTTCTGCTAATTGGGGATAAGAGAACCACTGTTTACAAGAAGTAAAAATCCCTTTCATTTAAATTTCTCAACTTTAAGCTAATTTTCAAGTAAGAAAGTGGCTTTTGAGTAAAATCTGCAAAAGAAGAAAATGAAGTTTACTTGCGGAAGCTTGACTCTAAAGTTAAAGCTGCTTTTATTTCATATGTGTGTTCTAAATTCTGATGTATTTGTTTGTTGCCTGATATGTTATTTTGTTATTGATATTATATGATATGTTATATGATATGTTATATAATATGTTATATGATATGTTATGACATATTATATGAAATGTTATATAATATGTTATAACATATTATATGATATGTTATTTGGGGACAATCCCAGTACCTAGATTATTTTCCCCTAATTTTGTAATCCCCCTAAATCTCTTTCTCTTTTAGCTAGTAGTGTACACATAGTTTCCTCTTAGAAGTTCTCTCCAGTTAGATGTTTCCATGAACTCCATTCTTATAGATCTTTCTATTTGTATAGCTCTTTCTATTTCCTATAGAAACTAGATCTTGTAGATCTATTTCCATTCTTAATTGAAATTATTTATTAAAAATTTATTTTCTCCTTCAATATAGTCCACCTAAGGAGAGAAACTTCGTAAGTCATATCCGATATTCAATCTCCAGTTCTTATGCTGAAACTTCTCAAATGGTAGACAATGAAATTTAGTAGTGTGACAAAAGGAAGAATAATGCATTTCATGTCTACATTACAAATTCTGCTAATTTCACCATTGCATGGAAGATTGGCCTCAGCATAACCTGTTTCACTTGTGATGAGCTATATTTTGACCTCTTCTTGGTTGAAAAGAAATTGATCATCACCACCAGGACCACCGCCAGCTCATTCCAGCATCTAATGCCTTCTCGACATGGCTTTTGTTTTCTCATTCTCGAGCAAAAGTCCAAACATTCTTGCCAGAAACCCTGGGTATGCAGTTAATATTTTCTGACAAGCTTGACAGTTCTAATATTTTATGTCTTTATTGCCTTATTTTATTTCCTAAAGTCATATGGAAGAAGATCATGTATAATTTGCAGGAAATTTTATGCTATTTTTTTCTTTTTTTATTGGTGCATTGTAGTCATACATCTTGATGGTTTTCAGGGTGGTAGAAGTATGCATGCACACATCGGTCAATTAGCCCTTCCCCAATTCCCACCCCCATTCACTCTCCTTCCCTCCTTCTGCTCAGCATAGTAGTTGACTTTGATATATTTGTGTATGTACATTCTGTGCAGTAGGGTGTATGCTATTTTTCTTTAGGGGAAAAAAGCCTGCCTTTTCATCAATACACTTATACATACCCCATTTTTACTCATGTATTTCAATACTCTATTAATTCTTGTGGGAGGAATGTTTTAAAATTAGCATGTCAAATAAAACCCAACATCACTGGGTATGGTGGTGCATGTTTGTAATCCCAGTACTTGGGAGGCTGAAACAGGAGGCTTAAGGTCAGCCTTGGCAACTCAGTGAGACCCTTTGCAATGTAGAGAGACGGTTTTATTTTTATTTATTTATTTTTATTTTTGAGGTGCCAGGGATTGAACCCAGGGGCATTCTACCTCTGGGATACACCCCCAGCCCTACTTTTTATTCTTTATTTTGAAACAGTGTCTCACTAAGTTGCAGAGGGCCTCACTAAGTAGCTGAGGCTGGCGGCAAACCAGGATTCTCCCGTCTCAGCCTCCCAAGTACTGGGATTACAAGCATGCACCACCATGCTCAGCAGAGACTCTTTTTTAAAATAAAAATTTTCCAAAAGTGTTTGGAATATAGCTTGGAGGTAGAATGCCCCTGAATTCAATCCCTAGTACAAAAGAAAAAACTACACCTCTGCAGTTATATCAGGTGAAGAGAGTCTAAGCACAATCAATGGCTATGTTCCAAAATCACATTAATAAACACAACAAACCAAGAAAATGGCTAAATATGAGGAATGCTTAGCTATGAATTAAACTAAAAATTAGCTATAGACTTTTTTTCTTGCAGTTCATATTACCCTTATCTTGCTATGAAGACTAGTCTAATTTTATATATATTTTAACTGGACACTATTCTCTAAATAAGGGATCAATGAAATAATAAATGTATAATGGTATTTATAAATTATCCTACACATGTCAAAACAGAGACATTCATACAAAACAGAGAATTCATCAAACCAATAATTCTTTAATTTTTAAATCTTTGTTCCCATAGTGATTCAAATTGTAATCACTAAATTCTTATTTTTAATTAATAGGTAGTTGTTATAAAAATTTTATTTTAGATTTAAATTACCTTGGTGAAGCAGGCAAGGCATTTTAATCTGTGACTAAAACATACGTTTATTTTGGGCATTCAAGTTGACTGATGGGGCAATCTCTGGGTAGATTCCCATCTGGTACTTTCTGTAGGCCAAGCATTTATAATCCTAAATGTATTTAGAGTATATAAGTAAGAAAAATGTCTAATTCCCAGACATGCTTTATATTTTAATGGTCAAATCAACAAATATCCAAGCATTCCTTTACGTCTCTGCAAACAGTTTAATGTGGAAAAATGGGCTTTTGTCAAGCATATATATTTGAGGAGAATGGGATTTCAAGATTGTATTTATTGTCTAGTGCTTCTCAACAGGATTTCCACAGACTTAGCAGTTAAAAAAATACATAGCTCAACATTATCATAAAAATGAAATATCATTACCTTTGCTGTATTTGGTTGATTAAAGTGAAGTCCCAGTCCTGTCCTCACTCTAGAGAGGGGCTTACTTTAGGAATGGAGTTGACATCAGGGGGCCACCATGGTGTATTTCTACCCCAGAGATTAAGAAGTAAGTTTCTGTGGTGGTAAATACTCGAAGGGAGGAAAACTTCTATAGCATAGGTCCCAAAAGCTATAGGGTGTTTCGAGGCAGAGCACTAATTACTAACCTTCACTAATCCCACACATTTTTCACAATAATTGCACTTCATCTCCTGAGCTTAATTAAAATTTGAAATCTGCCCATTATGCTACAACTCTTTCTGTCCTTTGTAATGCAGGTTAGTAATTGCCGTATATTATGTAGAACCAAGGATTTTGGTCATATCACAGTAGCGCCAATAAAAACTAACACACAACTTTTTTTTTCAGTAAGACATGAGCACTTTTTCCTCACTCTCAGTATTCTGGTTGAACCCACCCCTGAATTCATAAAGAAATTTGGCACCTAAATCACTATCTTCTCAAACCAATTCTCAAAGAGATCAGGTCAATAATCCCTCTGCACTTCCCCTCGATCACAGTAATTATCTCTTCACCCACCCTGAAGTCCTTCAACCTCTTCAACCACACATATTCCCTAAACACCAGTTGTCATCTTGGCTCAATTTCATTCAACTCCCTCTAGTCACAAATTGTTTTGACTGTTTGTCTTCTTCACCTGCCACTACACTCTCTTTCAAACAATAACATCTAAATCCTGCTATGTGACCAGAATCTTTTTAATGTACTCTTATTGGTGTATTGTAATCATGCATCATAATGAAGTTCAGAATGATATGGACATACATGCACACGGCATGTGGTAACCATAATCTTTATTTCAGATATTCTTTCTCCTTGAATGCCTGTAAGCCTGTTCCTTATCCTCAATGAAACCTCCAGTTCCTTGAATCCTTATTGATGCACCTTCTACACTTCTTTAAACAAGAGGCTTTAGTTAGATTACAGAAGCTATCTGTGGAATTCATTGCTTTCCTTGCTATTTTCAGACACCATCACCTATGATCACGGGCAGCTTCTGGGTGTGTGAACTGTGTGGTTGCATAGGTTTCCATCGTCAAGATGGGCCCTGCACTTGGTTTAATGCCTTGTTGTCCTGTCTTAAAATTCTTAATAGTCTTATCTTTGAACTTGTATTTTATAAGGGATATCTGGTGGGACAATTGAGCTTACACATATGCGGACATGCACAGGGTGGTAATGTACATACATGATGGCTTGGGTTGACTGATCTAGCATAATCCCCTGCCCTATCTACCCTCTATCCTACTTTCAAATAGCTCCTAACTATGTGCAATTTGAGAGAGGGGAAGGAGGAGTGGGTGGAGTAAGGTTAATCAATGGGTGTTAATTGCAGTTAGATAGGAGTAAAAAGTTCTAGTGTGAGTATTGCACAGTAGGGTGACTCTATATAATGATGGCATACAGGGATGAGAATCCAGGAGGAATCACACCAAATGCTGTGTGCATGTATGCTTGTATTGTATTGAACCTCACTATAACTACAATACACCAATGAAAGTGTACTTTTTAAAATCAAAAAGAAAGGATCTCGAATGCTTTCACCATACAAAGTGATAAATGTTTAGGGATATAGATATGTTAAGCCTGACTACAGAATGGATATATATATATATATATATATATATATATATATATAAGCATGGCATGGTACTGCAAATATGCACAATGCATGTCCCAGTTAACAATAAATTTAATTTAAAAAGAGGTTATCATATATTATCAGGTTTTTATAACCTTTAATACCCCATCCCACAATGTGTTAAATTATTCTTTATCCTGACAGAACCTGAGTCCATCTGAGAAATAATTATTTGTAAAACTCAAGGTAACAAAAACAGTGAGTTGGCAAGGTTGCTTCCAGTTGGTCACTTAAGAACCATTCTTTATTTTTCTGGGATACTTTTCCAGAAGGCTAACCTCTACTGATACTCCAGCCCTCTCATCTGGCCTCTGTGTTCTTATCAAGTATGCTTGGGGAAACCCTGACAACAGATAGGGACTTTCCTTTCTGTAAATACTTCTACAGTAATAATTGGTCTATGCAAGTGGCCACTACATAATTTCCTTCTTTGGGTTTTATTAATTTCTTTTTTCCTCTAATCTCTTTTATCCAATGGCTTTTCTACATCTACTCAGTACTAGGATCCTACCCTACCTGATGTGATTGTGCTATACCCACACTGTGGTAAGATAGTTTCTTTTAAAATAAACATTCTTTAAACTATTCATAAAACACAGAAATTGTTCCTTTTCTTTGAAGCTATCCCTGCCATCCTTTAGCCCCACGAGGTATCTTTGTTTCAAAAGAAACATATAAGCTGCGCATGGTGACGCACGCTTGTAATCCCAGTACTTGGGAGGCTGAGACCACAGGGTCCAGGTTTATGGCCAGCCTCAGCTACTTAGTGAGGCCTTCTGCAACTTAGTGAGACCCTGTTTCAAAATAAAGAATAAAAAATAGGGCTGGGGGTGTAGCTCAGAGGTAGAATGCCCCTGGGTTCAATCCCCAGTACTACAAAAAAAAAAGAAGCATATACTACCATTTTATTTTATCACTGAGAAGAAGATATTATTGCACCATAGTAGCATTGGCTATACACCCATCAGTCTCTCAGCTCGAATAGAGACTCCCTCACTAATATCGATGTAATTTGGGTCAGGGGACTATGTCCTCCTTTTCTGAGCCTAAAAGCTTATAGGATGGCCTTGGCCCATGACATCTATTTATGAAGAGTTTTACAAGTGAACAGGAAGAGGGGAATTGTAATTTAATCTCTATGAAATCCCATGACCATCCCACTCTGCTCTGTATCCAAGTAATGCCGACCTCTCTCTTATGCAATGCTCTGTTGTCCTCATGGTGACTCTTTCCAAACGGTCCTCTATATCCAAATGATCATCCTCCAAATAAACTTGCCATTTTTGGTTCTAATTGCTAGAATATTTTCTTTCCCCTTCTCTAGGTTTTAGAGGGTAAAACAATGCTGAGTAAAAATGACTCCGCTTAATTAGGTTGAAGTATTTTTTCTGTATTTTTTTGCTTTTGCTTCAGAGTTCACTGGGAAAATAAAAATGTCTCTTGAAATATAATAGTAAAAAAGAAATGGGAGGAATACACATTGAATAAATTGATATTAGCAATGCAACCCTGACAAAGTTTTATATTTTATCTTCACCATTACCCCTTATGCTGTCTCTGAGGTTTAAAACTATGTCTTATTCACTTATGTATACTCAGAAATTAGGACAATGTGTGGATCTTTAGTTGTGCTCAATAAATCTGTGTTAGATAAAAGATACGAAAAGATTATCAGAGATTTATCATCACTAAAATCTAGAGCTTGTCTCAAAGGCAATTATTTTGCTTTGAGCAACATTTTCTTTGTCTACCTCTGTCACTGAACAAATGAAAGCTAAGGAATTGGGAAATTTAATCCTCCTTTGGTTCTTCCCTGTTATATTAACTAAAGACACAGTAGTATAGGTAGTAGTATATGTAGTATATCTAGGGTAAGCTACCAATGCAAGTGAATTGTATAATAACAAATTAACATATAACAGTATTTAGTTTAAGGTAAGACTATATCTATGTTCTATGAAAGGTTAGCAAGGAAATATGTTAACTCAAAATATTCAGAATATACTTGAATTAGTGTATTTACCTAATAAATTCTTCATAGAGCTTTTTTGTGTGTGTGCGTGTATGCGTGTGTGTGTATGTGTGCGTGTGTGTGTGTGTGTGTGTGTGTGTGTGTGTTTGTGTGTGGGTACGTGGTACTGGGGATTGAACCCAGGGGCATTCTACCTCCAAGTTACACTCCCAGTCCTATTTTTTATTTTTATTTTGAAACAGTCTCCCTAGGTTGATGAGAGTCTCACTACCTGCTGAGGCTTATTTTGAAACAGGGTCTCACTAGGCTGATGAGAGTCTCACTACTTGTCCTCAAACCTACTGATCCTCCTGTCTCAGCCTCCCAAGTAATAGGATTAAAGGCATGTGACACCACACCCGGCTTCATAGGTCATTTTTACATCATTCAAACTAGTAGATATCACATTGATAATTTTAAGGGAGTACTTTCTCCCACTACATTGTTATAAGGCATCAAGTAATCAAAGGGTTTGGAAGTATTTTTTGGCTTTATCAACCTGGCTTTGTTTCCTCTAAGATCATAATCAATCTTCCTCAAAGGATGAGATTTTACCTTGTACACTTTTAAGCAAGTGCCTCCCACTAATTCTTTTTTTTTTTTTTTTCCGGACCGGGGATTGAACGCAGGGGCGTTTTACCTCCGCGCTACACCCCCGGCCCTATTTTTTTATGCTTTATTTTTGAAACCGGGTCTCACGAAGTTGCGGAGGGCCTCACTAGGTAGAGAGAGAGAGAGAGAGAGAGAGAGAAAGAGAGAGAGAGAGAGAGAGGGAGGAGAGAGATAGATCGATCGATCGATTGATCATGCGCACGCGCATGCGCGCTGAGGTTGGCCGCGAACCCGGATCCTCCGGTCTCCGCCTCCCAAAGTACTGGGATTACAAGCGTGCGCCACCACGCCCGGCTCCACTAATTCTTTTGAACAAATTAAAACCATAGTTCAAAATTTTGTACTGCTAAATGGATCAACTTTGTAGTCTCTTTCCTTTTTTAATATGAACTGTTCTTATCTAGGTAAGTTTTCTCATATTCTACTTTTTAATGATAGATTAAGCGTGAAATACATGAAGGTACACATTTCTAAAATACATATTCACATGATTTGGAAAGATTTAATTAAAAGAATATAATTATATTTATGTCATTTCTAACATCCATTTATTTAACATTTTTACATTGGATTATACCAGTAGACTTGACAGAGAATAAGCATAGAATTATTCTGTATTCAGAAGTCAGAATGTGCCTTTTCTTGGTATCACATGACTGATTCTGGTGGTAGAAAAAGATAAAATGTGTCAATCTTCTCAAAATAACAACTGACAACTTATATGCCTTAATAAATAAAATATAATGAAAATTCCTTAAATATGTGTAAAACATTTCACTTCAAATTAGTTACTCCAATATCACAAATCAAATGATGTAGCTGAGGTGCCCCAGAATTACTTCTGTTACACAACTCTTTGCCATGAGATGACTTTGAAGAATTTATCTTACATCATTGTTCAGGCATTTCTGCTATTTTATAACAGATTTCTCCATATAATGACTTGCTTGAAATGAATCAGCAAAATAATACATTACATATGTTCCATGAACTGTAGATGAATATTTTGTAAAAATTTTCCTGTTAAAATATCTCTGCGAGTTTATGGTATTTATTACAAAATAGCTAAATTGCCGGCTGCTCTCTTTATTCCTAGATGCATAAAATATAATAATAAAAAGTACAGTAAAACAAGCCACTTGCTTTTACAGTAAGTCCATTAAAGTCTCATTTAACTCTATTTTTTAATGTTCAACAGAATGAGTCTTTCAAAACATCTGAAAAATGAAAGTAAGGCTATCCTTCATCTTTCTTATTCATCAAACATGATTTAAATCTGTTAGAGGATGTAATAAGGTAGTTTGTAAAGGAGTCTGGTCTCTCATGTAGCATTTACTTTTGATTTAAATTACCTCATTGTTCTTAGTAGACTGCTCATTATTGAATAAGGAAACACATGGTATAGATACTATGAATGTGACTAATTTGAAATATTCAAATTCTACTTGTAGAAAATGTGAATCACTCTAAGCAACTATCTATCTAGTCTTTTATCTCATTCAGTTCTTTTGAAGTTATTCTATATAAGTATACTTCAGCAAGATATTTTAGTTTATTTATGGCTTAAACATTTATCCAAAAGAACCTCACTCTATTATTATTTCTTCTGCTTGATATTTATTTGTGGGTATGATGTAAGGATTAAAAGTCTAAAGTATGTAAACATTAAAAAACACAAGTAAACAGAAGAAAATTTGAAATTTCAGATATATATATCATCTGGTACCACATCAACCAAAGATAATAGCTCAAAATTCTGACATGCTGACTCCATATTATTCCCTAAGCATATCATAGTTTGTATAAATATTTAAGAGACTTGAACTTATGCTCTTATATACTCTAATGTTCAGCTTTTTTTGCTTTAAATTTACATCAATATTTTACATGCCTTGATAAGCATTTAATAAAATCAACATAATTACCAATTTTTATTATTTTCACTTGAAAATATATTAACTGTACCAAAAAGTCTATAATAATGATTAGATATTAAATAACCATATGCCAAACTCAAGTTAAAGATAGAAAAATCTAAAATATTTCTTGGCATGTCATTTCTCAAATGTATTCTAATCCTCTTCTTTAGATGTAATTACTATTCTTTTTTTTTTTTTTTTTTGCGGTCCCGGGGATTGAACCCAGAGGCGTTCTACCTCCGAACTACACCCCCGGCCCTACTTTTTA
>PVJS01045301.1:0-16295 GCA_004027185.1 Glis glis
GAGAGAGAGAGAGAGAGAGAGAGAGAGAGAGAGAGATCACGCGCGCATGTGCGCTGAGGTTGGCCGCGAACTCGGATCCTCCGGTCTCTGCCTCCCAAAGTACTGGGATTACAAGCGTGCGCCACCACACCCGGCTAGCAAGTGGCTTTTAAGAGACCCATCAGGAGAGTGCCCTTTTGCCCCATTAAAGCAATCCATTTGAGCCAGGCACAATGGCACACACCTGCAATCCTAGTACCTGGAAAACTGAGACAGGAGGATTGCAGTTTCAAGGCCAGCCTCAGCAACTTAAGAGAGACCCTGTCTCAAAATAAAAAAAATAATAAATAAAATAGGACTGAGGGTGTAGCTCAGTGGTAGAATGCCCCTGGGTTCAATTCCTAGCACCACAAATCATCATCATCATCCATTTGGTTTCTATATTTAGGCAATCTCTAGAAATATCCTATTTGAAGTTGGTTTCTAGCATCTCTACTTATTATGTATGATAAGAGACCAAAATATAGGGCAATGGAATTTATGCAACCCAAGTTTGGGATGTCCACTTCAGAAGTTTCACATATGACTCACCAAACTTAGACCACTCCCAGTGAACTTCCACAAGATTGCTTGGAAAGTAGGATTTTGAATTTCAAAATATAGATTGTGCATCCATTATCTGAAATACTTGGGACCAGGAACGTTTCACTTTTTTTTTCAGATTTTGTGAGTGTAACCATAAAATTCATCTATGTTTTATGTATGTCTTCTACACATAGCCTGAAGGTAATTTTATACAACATTTTTATTGTGCCTGTTTTTAGACCATGACCTCACACATGTATAGAATTTTCCACTTGTAGTTTTATGTCAATACTCCAAAAGTTTCAGATTTTGGAGAATTTTAGATTTCATATTTTTGGATTAGGGATGCTCAGCCTGTAGTAATGGGAGAACTGCCTTAACAATAATTCCACTGAGATGGGCTCGGTCTGGTATTGTTCTCATCATCCTTGAAGGGATCCTGGAAGGTGCTTCCCTTGAACATTCAAGTTAGGATAACCCAGCCTTTTAGCTAAGTAGTCAATTAGGCAGCTTTGAGAAAAAAACAAAGAGACATCATCAAGCTGTTGTGACTGCCTGCTCCATTTTTACCTGTTGTAATTGGATGTACTGAGCCTTTCATTCAGGAGCATTATAAATGCAATGAAATCAACAACTATATGCTAATTGCTTTCAGTTCCACAATTTCCCCTAGGATTTTTTGATGAACATTTTCAAGCATACAGAAAAGTTGAAAGAATTGCGCAGTGGATATCACCTAAGTTCTGCCATTAACATTCCATTACACTTTATTTCTCATAAACCTAACCATTGATCCAATCCTCTAACTATAAATCCATCTTACTTTCATGCATTTCAAAGTAAATTAGAGATATCGGCACATATCCCCCTAGATATTTCACCGTGCATATAATTAACTATAGATTTCCACAGCATTTGAAGATATTGAGCAAACCATATAAACTATGAGATATTAACAGAAGAATGCATGGCACCTCCATCAGCAGAATTCAGCTAGCATATTCCTTTTTGTGAACATTTCAGTAAACATCTAAACAATAAGATAAGCATAAAGTTTACATGAAGACATTTTGTGAAAAGAATATCAAAACTCATTGAATCTATTCACAAGTATTGGTACTGCATCACTCCCTGAGCTTGGTTTGGTATGGCCTCAGAATTCAGGCCTCTCACATTCCCAGATGAATCCACCGAATGAGCTAACTTAAGTTCTTTCCAATGGCCACCATCTTTATATCTCTACTAGGGCATCTTTCATACTGCTTTCCTATATTACCTTCTACTTACACACACAAGTTTAAACTCTAGGTCTCACCAATAGAAAAAAATCCCATAAAGCATAATCTTATATTTTATTAATATTTGCCAACACTACCTTTCTATTAAAAAGAAGGCACTCTTGTCCCTGTCTATTTTCATGGACTACTATGTATTTCAGGTATTGCATACATGATATAGCCCTGTTATGACAGAAAAAGGTTAAAGTAAGACACAGAATTTCATTGCTTAAATGGAGAGAGATAACAAAGACATGAAGCTATTCATGAACTTAAAGTAATGAAGAGCCAGGCATGGTGGTGCACACCTATAATCCCAGCCTTGGCAACTTTTCAAGACCCTCAGCAACTTAGTAGGACTCTGTTTAAAAAAAAAAACCTTAAAAAGGGCTGGGGTGTAGGAATGTCCCTGGGTTCAAGCCCCAGTAACAAAGAAAAAAAAATAATGAAGTAATTGCCTCTCTAAAGAAAGTCTGAAAATAGAAATGGAAGAATTCAGGGAAGAGATGCGAAAGCAAGAGAGAGAGGGAGAGAGATAACACATGAGCTGATAAAACCAGTAGAGTTAGAAAGGAAAAATATATGTATATAGATATATAGACACAAGGCGAAATCGGAGAGAATAGACACTATGAAGTAATAAAAAAGAAATTTATGTATTTTTAAAGTTGAAAATAATAGGGGAAGGAATAATAGAGAAACTAGCAAAGGAAATCCAACATATAGCTGGTATTACCAAATAAAGAAGAAAATGACTTCATATGGGGACTAGAGGGACAGAAACAAAATGGTGAACACTATATGACCCCAGCAATAGAGAAACTATAAATGTTATACACCTGGCAATATGCAAGTGATTCAACTATCATGAATTGAAGGAGAAAGAAGAAAAAAGGTAAGAGTAAGCCTAACTACAATATTCTAAAATGTTCTGAGTCAAGGATATCACTAAATACTGTAAAATGAGGTAATATAGATATACACATGTATAAATGGTAAGGAAAATATAAAAAAATATGTTGGCCCAAATTGGGAAGTATAGGAGAAGAAATTTAGGGGAAGGATGTGGAAACAACACTTATTTTATCCTTGTTCATGGCAGGGGAAAATAGATTCTGTCTCTAATGAAATTAGAATGAAAGTTCTAAAGGTATTTATCTATAATACAGAAATAACCACAACATGAAAACACTGAGCTTACTAAACATCAGATATATCATTCACAGAGTAAAACAAAGTAAATAAAGTAGATTACAGTGTGAAATACTTTTTTAAAACTACAAAAATAGCAAATATAATATGATGAAATTAAGACCACATGTGTTTTTCAAATCAATAAATATAAATGGACCTAACTCATCTGTTAAAAGAATTGTAGTCTTGATTAAAAAGTAAAACACAATTCCAACTTGTGTGTAAAAGATTCACCAAAAACAAAATCATTCAGAAAGACTGAAAATGAAAGTATGTGAAAAGTTATACAAGGAGAGCAGGAGTTCTGATTGTCATATCAGAATGGATGGAGAACCAGCAAAACAACATTAAAAGAGATCATAAAAGGGTACTTCATAATCCTAAAACTTGCAACTAATGATGAATATATAACAGTTATAAATATTTTTAAGCATAAGATAACATAGTATAAATTTTCATAGTTCAGAAAGTACAGGAAATATTAGAAAGGTTGACAAAATCATGTTTCTGGAAGGAGACTTTAGTTCATCTCTCAATCTATTATTTTTGGCAAAACTTAAGGATATAAAAGACCTAAAAAGCAAAATTAATAAGGGAGAAATTTCCTAAATACACAATATCCAGAAAATTAAAAATACATCTTTGTGTGTGTGTGTGTGTGTGGTACTGGGGATTGAACCCAGAGACATTCTACCTCCAAGTTATACCCCCAGCCTGATTTTATTTCTTATTTGGAAACAGGGTCTGACTAATTTGCCGAGGGGCTTCAAATCTGCAATCCTCCTGTCTCAGCCTCCCAAGTACTGGGATTACAAACGTGCACCACCATGCCTGGCTGAAAATACATCTTTTTTTTAAGACCTACAGCACAGTCGCCAAATTTGACTATATTGGGAGACACACACACACACACACACACACACACACACAAATCCCAGTAAATTCTTTGGGATGAGTTTTGCCAGCCAAGAAAATGGATCCTGTGTTAGTCAGCTTTCTGCTGCTGTGACAAAATACCTGAAACAAGCAACTTATAAGGAGGAAAGGTTTATTTTGGCTCATGGTCTCAGAGGTTTTAGTCCATGGTTACTTGGCCCAATGGTCTTTGGGTCTGTGGCAGCACAGTATATCATAATGGGAGAACATGGTGGAGGAGGCCTGTGCACTTTGTGGTGTCTGGGAAGCAAAGAGAGAGCCAGGAAGGGACAGTTCCCAAATACCCTTCAAGGACATGCTTCCAATTACCTAACTTCCTTCCACTGGGCTCCACCTCTTAAAGGTTGCACTGCCTTCCAATAGCATCACAGTAGGGACCAAGTTTTCAATGCATAGTCTTTGGGGATCATTCAAGATCTAAACCAGGTTAGATCTTGGGGTTTTGTCTTCACATAGGCTTTGCTTAATGATTGTTATATTTATTTTCTTGTATTTCGTTTGTCACTATAGTAAATAGGCTCTTTTATTCCATAATATAGTTATATTGACTATATATATGTACACATATATAGAGAGAGAATTTTATTTACATATATATAATTTCTGAATATTAATTTTTATTGTGTTATGTTTTCTTGAGACAGTGTCTTGCCACATTGTCCAGGCTAATCTCAAACATCTGCACACAATTTAGGTACCCATCAGCAGGGTATTGGTTAAACAAATTATGATATAGTCCTATGCAGTGGAAAACTATGCCTCTTAAACAAGAATGAAGAAAAACTGTATAAACTGCTTTGGAAATATTTTCCAGATAATAAAGTGAAAAAAGCAAGGTAAAACATTATTAAGAGAAATCTAACATTAATTATCTTTTTAAAAAGGAGGGAAAATAGCAAGTGCTTGAATCGGCTTTATATCCATAAAAGTTCTGGAAAGGCAAATAGAAAACTAACAAAAGTGGGCAGATGGAGGAAAGGGGCAGATGGAGGAAAGGGTGCAAATAATACTACTGGCTTTTCTGGTTGAATTATACACATATTGTCTAGTCAAAAATAATTAAGTGATTTTATTTAAAAAGAAGATTGGAGGAGAAGAACCTTGAAGAAGTTCAGTGGAATGCTGTTGTAGGGAAGCCGCCGAAAGAGACCACTCAAAGCTCACGTCCAAATCAAAGAGTCATTTATTCATGGTCACGGGCTGCCTTCTCAGTAAGAGAGCAGCCCCGACTGGTAAAAGGACAGGGTTTATATGGCAACCACAGAATTACATCAGCTGTAGGTGATACAGCAAAAAAAAAAAAAAAAAAAAAAAAAAAAAAAAAAAAAAAAAAAAAAAAAAAAAAAAAAAAAAAAAAAAAAAAAAAAAAAAAAAAAAAAAAAAAAAAAACCCCACAGAATCACATCAGCTGTAGCAAATAGTTACAGAAGCTAACTTAGGCAGTTGCAATGGTTATCAGTTTCTGGGTTGGTTACAGGGCATCTGATTCTGCGAACAATAGGTCACTTCTGGGGACCCCCCCACCTTCCCAATCATTCAACTCAAGATAAAATGGAGTCAGTCTGACTATCTCAATGCTACAAAGCCAATGTCAAAAGGCTTGAGAATATGCCCCAAGAGCAGTGAGAAGTGAGTCTGTATTATTTAGCTCAGAAAAGGGAAAGCTGAGAGTTGATAGATAGAACTCCTGCACACAAGACAGCTGTTAGCCATGAGCCATCTTCCCTCAAAATGGAAGGCAGCATTTGATTTCAGTCTTCCTTGAAAATGGAAGATGAAGCATGAATGGTTTAGCTTGACTATCCAAATAATACTGTGAAAAGAGTATACAGACTCACCTTCTCTGAAACCAGCCACTTCTTTCTACCAGTATGGGCTATTTTTCTGACACTATCTCGTGCCTTGAAATACAGAGTTCTCAGTTCAACTGCTTACATATCCGGCACTGACTTTTGCTAGAGCCCAGTTGCTTTAGTACAGGGTCCAAAGCTCTTCAGAATCTGCACCGGCCTACCTTCTAACCTCACGGGACTGGCAGGCACTTTCTGCCTTCTTCCTTGTATACATCACATTCAGTTTTCATCTGGTGTAAACCAACTATACTTTTTATATTCCTCCATGCCCTTGCTGAGCTGGCCTCACTTCCTGCACTATCCTTCTACTTTTCTTCCTAGAAAGTTCCTCCTCATTCTCAAGACCCAGCAAGTCACACCTCTGTGAAACATTTTTGGAACCCTCCCTAAATATGGCATAATTTATCGGGTTGCTCTGCCTTCCCATGCCATCTGAACATATTTCTGTTCTATTATAATAGAGGTAGAGATTTGGCACCTCATTAAATCTGGACAAATGCCAAATGTTAACTATCTCTTTATCCTTAGGAACCAATGTGGTGGCCCCTAGATAGTGTAGTAACTGGCATCAAATTATGCTGACTGAAAAATGAGGTATATATAGCATCCTTGGGAATGAGAAAATACAGACATTCATTCTGTATTTATATAGTTCAAAAACTGAGGAAGCTGGATGTGGTGGTGCACACGTGTAATTCCAGTACTTGGGAGGATGACACAGGAGGATCGCAGGTTAGAAGCCAGCCTCAGCAACTTAGTGAGGCTCTCAGCAACTTAGCAAGACCCTGTTTCCAAATAAAAAATAAAATAGGTCTGGGGGTGTAGCCCCGGAGGTAGAAGGCCCCTGGGTTCCATCCCCAGTACCACACCAAAAAAAAAAAAAAAACCCCTCTGAGGAAATGGAATCATTGCTAGTCCGATATACTATGTTTACTTCTTCAGGGATAAAATCCAAGGCAATCCTTGGAGTGTACTGAATAGATCCTGAATGCATCAGAATACACGCCATTTAGAAAGATGCACAATGGCCTTGTTATTAATACAGTAGCACAATGGGGAATATATATGTGCAAAAGCACATTTTGAAAGCAAAGCTCCTTTGGTTGTGCATCATACCTGAAGGTGACAATTTGGTTGTGTATTTTCTGATTATGCTTGTATTTAAAACTTCCAAACTTAATGCACGATTCATTTATCTTAGCATTTTGGTTTATTTCCATAAGAAAAAGCTCACAAATGTTTCTACCTTGACCCTTCCAACACTGACCTCCACATCTCAATATCATAAAATAAATACAAATAGAACCTCTTCATGAAGCCTTTGTTTTGGAACTGGGTCTCTTACATGTCAGAAAACGACATTTCAATTTATGTTTCATCAAAAATTTCCAATCATCAAATTCAATCTTGGGTTTATATTTTACATCTAAAGACTTGCTCAAACAGCTGAGTCCTGATGCAATCATTTTATTTATTATAATTGGTATTTATCAGGAAATGAACTCAACCAGAAATATCTATGTCTTCTTTCAGGCAATTCTTTTAATCTACATAAGATAAGTAGAATAACATCCCCTGGAGATGTTATTCTACTTATCAGCCCAGGCAGAACTGGGCTGAACTTCTAGTTCAGTCATAACTCTTGGAACTCAAATACTCATCCTTGCTAAATCTTTGTTTTCTTGCCTATGAAAGAGGACTAATAATGGGATGCTGTAGTGACTTCTGAATTATGAATAACAGAAATTGGCAGTGCACAGTACCTGGCATATAATGGTTCTCAATAAATTTTGTTTATTTTTATCATGGTTCCATATACCAATCGATATTTTCTTCACCTCATTGCTATTTCCTGTCTGGATCACCCTTGCCCTATCGTAACCAGGCAAATTCATCTGGGTCCTTATAGACCAGTGCTAACTCCCCTGAGAAGACTTCCTACCTCCATCCCACATCTCCAGACAGGTTAGTCAATCTTGAATGTTTTCCTTAGCAGTCTGGGCTTATCTCAGGTGTTGCCCTTATCACACTGCATCATGATCTTTATTTATTACTTGTCTATCTCCTCTACTTTAGTGTAAGTTCCTTGAGCAGAGAGATTGTGTCTTGATCTGTGTCTTCTTGATATAGTTACTTCTAGCACCGTGTCTACATTTAGAAGGGGGAAACAAAAATAAGGGCTCTAAAAACACTTAAACAATTAAAATTAGAAGAATCTGTAGGTGTTAATGGTATTGGATTAAGAATTCAGAGGGGATCCTACTTCTGGGTATATGTCCAAAGGAATTGAAATTATGATCTCAGGGAGGTATTCACAGAGCTGTTTTCACTATAGCATTATTTACAAGACAAGACATGTGCTGTCATCTGACTGTTTGTGTCTCCTACAAAATTCCCATGTTGAAACCAAAATCACCAATGTGACGGTATTAAAAGGTCAGGCATTTAAGTTATGAGGGTAGAACTCTCATGAATAGGACCAATGACCTTATAAAAGAGGGACAAGGCAGCTGCCTCCCTTTCTTTTTCCCTTCTGTCCCTTCTGCTATATGAGGACAAGGTGTTCACCCCCTCTGGAGGAAGCAGCCACAGGCACCATCTTGGAAGCAGGTAGCAGTGCTCACCAGGCACCAAATCTGCTTCTACCTTGACCATGAACTTCCCACCTCCAGAACTGTGGTAAGTAGATTTCTATTCTTTATAAATTACCCAGTCTGTGGTATTTTGTTTAAAGAAGCACAAGCAGATTAAGACAACCTGGAAGCAACCTAAATGTTCATTGAAAGATAAATGGATAAATAAAATGTGGTATACATGTACAATGAAATATTATTTAGCCTTAAAAAAAAGAAGGAAATGAATCCTATCTGTTGCAACAATGTGGGCAAACCTGTAGAACATTATGTTGATAAACAAATATTATATGATGGTACTTACATGATGAATCTAAAATAGATTCATAGAATTAGAGAGTAGAATGCTGGTTTGTTGATAGGGGCTGGGAAGGAGGGAGAAATGGGGAGATATTAGAGGGTATAAGTTTCAGTTACACAAGATGAATTAGTTGTAGAGATCTACTGCGCAGCACAGTGTCTATAGTTAACAATATTGTATGGCATATTTAAACATTTTCTAAAGGGTAGATCTTATGTTAAGTGTTCATGTCACAGACACACACAAATAATAATAATAAATTAAAAGGATAGGAGTAGGTTCTAGAGGGAGGTGACCGGGTCATTGGGGATATCACCCTCAGAAGGAATTAATGTAACTCTTGAGTCCGTTCTCAATAGATAGTGGTTGTTTTAAAATAACAAGACCTGCCTCTCCCCACTCTCTGGCTTCCTGCCTCCCCATGTGGTCCATCTTACAGGTCCTCTCACCACTGTGGCTCTCACTGTAGCCATCCAACTTGAACTTTCAGCTTTCAAATTGTGAGCTAAATAAACCTCTTTTCTTTATAAGAAAGAAAGAAGAAAAAAGAAAGGAAGGAAGGAAGGAAGGAAGGAAGGAAGGAAGGAAGGAAGGAGAAGGGGAGGGGAGGGGAAGGGAAGGGAAGGGAAGGGAAGGGAAGGGAAGGGAAGGAAAGGAAAGGAAGAAGGAAGGAAGGAAGGAAGGAAGGAAGGAAGGAAGGAAGGAAGAGTATGTGGTGCATACCTGTAATCCTAGTACTTGGGAAACTGGGACAGGAGGATCACAGGTTCAAGGTCAGTGTATGGTAACTTAGGGAGACACTGTTTCAAAATAAAAAATAAAATAGGATTCAGGGTGTAGCTCCGAGATAGAGCACACCTGAGTTCTATCCTCAGCACAACACACACACACATACACACACACACACACACACACACACACAGAAAGAGAGAGAGAGAGAGAGAGTAAAAAAGAAAATTGAAAATTTTTGGAGATAATGGATATTTTTATGGTATGTGTGGGTATATATTTATCTCTAAATTCATTAATCCATTCTATGAATATATACAGTTTTTAATGTAAATCATAACTCAGAAAGGAAAAAAACAATTTGGAGGGAAAATCCTTTTATACCAAATACTTAGAAAATTTTAAGTCCTGAACTAGTCATTACTCTTCTCAAAAAAAGAAAAGGATAGTTCTTTTATGTTAATCTAAAGAACCTCAGATTCTGAGTCTAGTTTTTTCCTTGACTGCCATATAAGTAAAATAAAACAACAACTCTTAGCCAGGCATGGTGGCACATGCCTGTAATCCCAGTGCTTGGGAAGCTGAGATAGGGGGATTGCAGGTTCAAAGCCAGCCTTATCAATTTAGCAAGGCTCTCAGCAACTTAGCAAGACCCTGTTTCAAAATACAAAATAAAATAGGTCTGGTGATGTAGCTCAG
Source organism: Glis glis (assembly GCA_004027185.1). Classification (NCBI taxonomy): domain Eukaryota; kingdom Metazoa; phylum Chordata; class Mammalia; order Rodentia; family Gliridae; genus Glis; species Glis glis. Next base: position 10,187 of record PVJS01045301.1, read on the forward strand.
AGAGATAAAATGCTCCTGGGCTCAATCTCCAGCAACACACACACACACACACACACACACACACACACACAAGACAACTCTTCTAGAGGCAAATTTAAGCATAACACAAAAATGTGAACAATGACCATAATATATGTCTATCATGTCCAGAGCCCATAACAATGTCCTGACAAATCTATAGATGAAAACTGAATGAAAGAATGAGAGATCTTCTGTTTTAGCAGAAGGTTTAGAAAGGTTCGATGAAGAGTGTTTACAAGTGGATTCTGTGTATAGTATTTAATTCTCCAAGGAACTGTGTTTGAGAGTGGAATGACGCTGGTCCCAGAAGCGGGGCTGCAAATATGCAGGAATCCTCAAGACCTTCCCCTTTCAAAACCCTCTCCACACAAATATTCACCAACAAAGTTAACTTAATTAACAAGATCATCTTTCAAAATGGGAAGTGCAGGCAGGAGCAAGTCAAACAATCCTTCCAATGCTGCAGTAGAGTCATTAGAGCCATTCCTAGCTAAGGTCAGAGTCAGTGTTACACTAGAAGAGAAGAGGAAAAAGACCCGGCTCTAAAAGACTGTACTTACCCTCACTCTATACTTTTGGTGCTGAACAATATATCCAGATTTTGTTAGTGTAGGAGTATGGAGTTATTTCACTTCAAAAGCCAGGAAAAGCTGGTTTTCAAACCTAAGGCACACAGAGGCTTAAAATAATGACCCATTCTTTTTAACACAGCAAGTAAACAGAGAAAAAAATTACATTACTTACAACTGTTCTCTATCATGTAAGGAGGGAAGATCCTAGTTATTTAAATAAAGATTTTGTTTGCAAAGCACAAATTAAGTCACTAACATCTCAAGTGCGTTGACCCCTGTCTGTCTTTACGAGACCAGTGTTCTAATCCCTGCGCTACAGAGCCCCAATCTGTCTGTCTTTACAGAGTGTTTTAAAAGATGGACATGGGGAGCCCCAGCTGCAAGAGTCTGCACCAGACCCTATAGTCTGTTTAGAAACGGAATGTGGAGGGAGGAAGGGTTGTGGGGAAGGAGGTAGGAGTGGGGGAGAGGAGAGACTCAGTCCTGGCTACAATGGTGAGGAGGTGAAAGGCACTAAGCTCTGAGATTTCATCCAATTTCCCCACCAAGCCTCAGTGAAATATCCACTTCTCATCAGTATTTTTTATTGGATGAATAAGGAAACCCTGTGAGTTCTGCATAGGGTGAGACAAAAGCCATCTATAGGGCCCAGTGTCTGTCTCACACAAGTTTTCTTGTGGTTTGACTTATGCACTAAACAGAACTCACTAATTTCACCATCAGAAAATCTAAAAGAAAAAGGCAAACCAATCCATCACCACAGCTGTACATCCTGCAGAGGCTTGCTGATGGTACCAGGTCAGAAACAGCACGGTCACTTAGAGTCAATAACAGACAAACTCTTTAGAAATCCTTGAAATAGCGTTGAACCTGCGACGCTATTAACAATCACAACCGAAGCAGCTGTGCTGACAGTGCTATAAATATTTCCCCTCCAAATCACAGCAGTCCCATGTCTCTGCATTAAAATCCTCCCTCCTGGCTGATGAAATAGGTTGCTATGGTAACAAGAGTTAACAGCAGAAAATCATTTTTCATCCCCAGCGCGATGCCTTCCTCCTTTGCAAAATAGCACCAACCTTCAATCAGGCAAAATAACAGAACAGCCCTAACTGGGGACACTCTGGAACCCACAGATAACTTGCTCCACTAATCCATCTCCCCATACCACCCCGGCACCTGGCCTCTACCTAAAATAATTTTTCGATTCATCCTACCCTTTTCTACAAATCTCCCTTCTCTTTGGGCTGATTTGTTAGTGACAGCGTTGTTCTCCAGTTCTTCACGCATGTTCACAAGCAGCGAACAGGTTTGGCAGGCCAGCCTCCCAGAGCCCTGTTCATCCACACTCCAAGTTCAACTACAAACTTCAGCCAGGTCCCTATCTGTGAAGATGAACACATTGCCTTCTTCTCCAAAGTGAGCTCTTCCCACATCCCACATTTCATTTCATGGAAGGTCACTTTCTCTAAAAGTCCCAGATTTATAATTCCAGGGACACTTTTTAACTTCCCTGTCTGTTCTGATTTGCAGGCCTTACCAGCTGCTAAGTTATTCAGATGCATCTTTGTCTACAATGTTCTATGACTTTTACCCTTCCTCTGCCCTCCCTAGCAGCTTTTCAAATGCAGAAACTTCACGACACATGTTTCCCATGCTAACCTCTCTCTGAGCATCACACTCTCCTTCTACTTTCATTTTCCCTTTGGGCTATTTCCTTATTTTCATGTTAGGGATCGAAAAATATTTTTCTTTTTGCAACCTTTAAAACAGAGACCTCCTTGTAGGATGAAACTTGCCTTTGTTGAGGAAATGCTCAGAGTTATGGGAAGACCCCTTAGTCGCTATTTCTTAGAAGAGCTGTGCGAACACGATGCACCTGGTGACTGGCTATCGATCATGGAGAAGAAATTCAATAACTAGGGGTGAAAGCCACTTGCCAGGGTTCTCCCAGTAAATGAGAAGCGGAGGTAGCAGTGGACTTGAGTACTTTCAAAATTTTTATTCCTCACCCTCACTCTCTAAATGGTGCTACTTATCAGAAGTAAATTTTAAGTTTTTTACTGTCTATTCCATATATAAAAATAAACAACTGCAGAAATAAGTTCCCTAAATTCTTATTTAAGATGAGTTTCAAGAAATGGAACATTATGAAAAATGAGATTAAATGCCTGAGTTGGCTTCTAAGGATAGACTGACTCCATATCCAAAAGAGATGGATAAAATGAATCTATTGTGTATTGTTCATACATGCTAACACACATATGGAAGATGTCAATTGTTTAGCAAGCTGTTTCCCCAAATTGGTGGTACAGTTTGGGTTTACTTATACCCTAAATCCTGTTTTGTTATGGCTCTTAACATGTGAGTGGGTAACTGCACATGTGCCGTGTCCTAGTGAAAGGATTTCTCAGTTCATGGTTGGAGTTCACAGGATTAACAGACTAGCACCCAGCTCCTCCCTGCGTCTCTTCCATTTTTCATCTCAGACATACTGACACCTCCTTCCTGACCTGTCTCTTGTCTGCTCACATATCGAGCACTTATCTTTGACCCCTCAAATGCCATGCAACAAAAGCCACGCAATATAATGTCCCGTAGCCTGGCTCTTAAGGATCTGCTTGCTGCTTTATTTTAGCTTACTAAGTAAACACAGAACCATGAGGACCAACACCACAAACTCTCATTTTGAATTGAGTGTCTGTGCCTGGTCACTTCTACCTCTTTTGTTCATGATTTCCTCAAGAAACGCCTCGGAAGTGCCCAGCATCACACCCACGTTAAGCCAACACAGTCCTTACCTTCAAGCTGCCGATGAGACACAAATTTGGATTAAGTGATCAGAGCTGGTAAAGAGGCTTACATAAGCACAAACATGCAAACCTCGAACAGATGCATCAAATGTGTAACAGACTAAGGAGTTACTTTCTAACCCCAAGCCAAAGAACTGGTATGGAAGGGACCAATTTCAGTTCATCACAAGAAAGAAAAATACTTGTCACAGAGACAAAGTGATTCCCTCTAATTTGGATAGTCCATGAATTGGTAGCAGAAGCAAAGCTATAGAACACTTCCCCCCAAATTACATGTTATTCCTAGAATTCTCTTTTTGGTCTAAATGAGGTAGGACAATACTGGGCAGTGTTTCCCAATGTGTGGGCTGAGAGCCCTGTGTCCCAGTATTTCTAGAAGAGGCTTATTTAACATTTCTCAGCCAGGCATGGTGGTACACACCTTTGATCCCAGTGTCTGGGAGGCTGAGACAGGAGGACCGCAGATTCAAAGTCAGTCTCAGCAACTTAGTGAGACCCTGTTTCCAAATAAAAAATAAAATAGGGCTGGGGATGTACCCCGGGGTAGAAGGCCTCTGGGTTCTACCCCCAGTATCACACAAAAATAAAATAAAATTTCTTTAATAATAAATAAATAAATAAATAAATTTTTTTTGCGGTACTGGGGATTGAACCCAGGGGTGTTCTACCTCCGCACTACACCCTCGGCCCTATTTTTTATACTTTATTTTGAAACCAGGTCTCACGAAGTTGCGGAGGGCCTCACTAAGTAGAGAGAGAGAGAAAGAGACAGGGGGAGAGAGAGAGAGAGAGCTGAGGCTGGCCACGAACCCGGATCCTCCAGTCTCTGCCTCCCAAAGTACTGGGATTACAAGTGTGTGCCACCATGCCCTGCTAATAAGTAAATTTAAAAAATGCAATTTCTTGGACTCCATCCCAGAACTAAATCAAAAACTCTGGGGTACGGGGATGCTGGTCTGTATAGTTTAACCAGATCTAAGGATGATTCTTATGTATCCTCACATTTGAGACCCACAGGTGTAGGAAATATGGATTTTACTAACATCATCTGTGTTTTCCAAATGTGCCGGGAGCCCCTGGGAGTTAAACAGACTCTCAGGGCCCTCCCCTGGAGATGCAGGGTCCATGGGTCAGAGGCAGGGCCCTGGGATCTGTGCAAATGCCCCAGGTGACTGTTAGCAAGTTTGGGGAACACTGTGAGGAGGTAGTTGCTCGAAGCACAGTTCAGTTACACTCTACAGTAATCAAGCTACATCTACTGAGTCCTTACCAGGAAGCACTCTGCTGAAGATGTTACTATGTTAGCCAACCTCCCAACAATCTTTTGAAGCCAGTGGCATTATTATCCCTATTTTATGGAGTAGGAACATGAGACTTAGCTAAAGCAACTTGAGGTCATGCAGCTAGTGAGTAGGGAAGACAGAATTTGAACTCAAGTCCCACAGAACTTTCCCTTTTCTCTCTCTGTACCAGACAACTACTGCTATTGAGTGATTCCACCTAAAGGTTTCTACCTGTGAGATTTTCCTTTACATAATTTTGCAATGTTTTGTCTCAGGACTTAATACTCCAGGTCACAAAATCTATTCTTCTTTGTTTTGCAAATGTGTTTTTCTGACCCAAACCTTATTTTCAGGTTTAAAATTATGTTTTTTCTGATTTACCCATTATATGCCAAATTCACTTCCTTTTGGGAACACTAGAAATTTCTACACCATACAGTGAAGGTCACCCCTTCAGTGACCTTGTTGACTTCAAGTCACAGTGCAGGACTCAGCCAAGATCTTCCTCTGAGCAGCTGAAACAAAGAAGCTTTGATTTTAGGTGTTTCTAACTAATCCCTTTTTTTTTTTTTACATCTGCAGCCCTACTTTATTTTGAAACAGGGTCTCATTAAGTTTGTGAGGGCCTCGCTAAGTTGCTGGGGCTGGCCTCGAACTTCCAATCCTCCTGTCTCAGCCTCCCAAGTACTGGGATTATAGGCGTGCACCACCATTCCTGGGTAATTCTTTTTTTTTTTTTTTCAGTGCTGGGGATGGAACCCAGGGTCATTCTACCTCCGAGCTACACCCCCAGCCCTATTTTTTATTCTTTATTTTGAAACAGGGTTTCACTAAGTTGTGGAGGGCCTCACTAAGTAGCTGAGGCTGGCCGCAAACCTGAGGTCCTCCTGTCTCAGCCTCCTAAGTACTAATTCTTTTAAAAATGGTCTGTGTCTTCATGTAAATCCTGAATCCAGATAGGCTCCTAGCTTATGAACTAATTTTTAAGTTTGCCAAAAAAAAACCTATAAAAAAATATCTTCGTGAAACTACTCTTTGGTGCACACATATTGCCTGAGACCATAGTACATCAAAGAGAAGGTTGTGTCAGGGTTAGAGGGACACAGAGGGGTCTCTGTAGGACACTGGGGAGGAGAGGGAGGAGAAGAAGTTGATCTTCTCTCAAATTAATGGGAATTATGCGCCAAGGGGAACTGGGTGGTGATTAAGATTAATAGGCACATTAAACCTAATTTAGAGAGTAGTTGCCTTCCTGAGAATTATTTTGTGCAAGGCAGTCCTGAGCACCCAAGCAATGGGTCATGAGTAGCCCAAATGGATAGGAAAAATAAGTCAGTAATTGTTCTTAAAAACTAATTGCATTTTTGTAACCAAATGAATCAATAGCTTCTTTTTTTTTTTTTTTTTTTTGGTACCGGGG
>PVJS01045302.1:0-16289 GCA_004027185.1 Glis glis
TTTTTTTTTTGTACTGGGGATTGAACCCAGGGGCATTCTACCTCCGAGCTATACCCCCAGCCCGAGTTTTTGCTCTTTATTTTGAAACAGGGTCTCGCTAGGTTGCGGAGGGCCTCACTAAGTAGCTGAGGCTGGCCGCGAACCCAGATCCTCTGGTCTCAGCCTCCCAAGTACTGAGATTACAAGTGTGTGCCACCGCGCCCGGCAAGACAGAGTTTCACTAAGTTGCCCGGGCAACTCAAACAAGCAATCTTTATGCCTAAATCTCCCGAGTCCCTGGGATTACAGGCCTGTGCCACTGCACCCAGCCAAATCAAACTTCTTAATACAGTATAGCATCCATAATCTGGCCAGCCTAATTTTGCACCAAAGTCTCTGTGCTATTTACATAAAAAGAGTACTTTCTACCTCCAAGCTATACCCCCAGCCCTATTTTTTATTCTTTATTTTTGAAACAGGGTCTAAGTTGCAGAGGGCCTCACTAAGTAGCTGAGGCTGGCTGCACTAAGTAGCTGAGGCTGGCCGCGAACCTGCGATCCTCCTGTCTCAGCCTCCCAAGTACTGGGATTACAAGTGTGCACCACCACGCTCGGCTTATTTTTTATTTTATTTTATTTCATTATTATTATTTTTTGTTTACCAGGGATTCAACCCAGGGGCGTTCTACCTCCGAGCTACACCCCTGGTCCTGTTTTTTATACTTTATTTTGAAACCGGGTCTCATGAAATTGTGGAGGGCCTCACTAAGTAGCTGAGGCTGGCCGCGAACCTGGATCCTCCGGTCTCCACCTCCCAAGTACTGGGATTACAAGCGTGTGCCACCACGCCCGGCTTTTATTTTTTATTTTTTATATATATATTTTTTTGTGGTACTGGTATTGAACCCAGGGGCATTCTACCTTTGAACTACACCCCCAGCCCTATTTTTTATTCTTTATTTTGAAACAGGGTCTCACTAAGTTGCGGAGGGCCTCACTAAGTAGCTGAGGCTGGCCGCCAACCCCGATCCTCCCAGTCTCAGCCTCCCAAGTACTGGGATTACAGGCGTGCGCCACCATGCCCGGCATTTATTTTTTATTCTGAAACAGGGTCTCATTAAGTTGCTGAGGCTGGCTTTGAACCTGTGATCCTCCTGCCTCAGCCTCCCAAGCACTGGGATTACCGGCCTGCGCCACCAGGTCCAGCTCATCCCTACTCTTTCGGTAATTCTATTCCCTTCTGCCTTCTTTCCTAACCTTTTCATCTACTAAAATCCTGGTTTAGGAGTTAACTAAAATGATACATTTCTGAGAAGCCTATGCTCCCTCCACCCAAAACCACAATTGGAATTAATATTTCTGAATCGACACTTTATTTCCAACTTGGCACTTATTCTTTGTATTTATACATCTTTCCGTCCTACCTGTATATGAATATACTTCCTCCACCCCCACCCCATCCTGCACTGTAGGTTTCTTTAGAGCAGGGACACAAAACTTTTTCATTGTCATATTCCAGCAGCTCAACACAAAGTTAGAGAATATGCATTTTGAAATGTTTGTTGGACTGAATACTACTGTCACATTAATCTTTCTTAAACACCACTAATGTACCAATGGTCTTTTCCTCAAAAATTTTAGTGGCTCTTTGTTTCCATGAAATCAAATATGAAGTTCTCGGCCTGGTTTTCAGGACCTTCCAGAATTTTCTGCCCCATTATACCAAGTTATTTCTCTTAACGTGTTTTCCACCCTAGTTAAGCAAGTCTCTATGTAAGTTTCACAAACATGTGACATAATCACATCTTGAAATTTTCAGGCTGAAAGGATCCTTAATTCTCACCTAGTTCACTTGACAATTATGAACACAGGAAGATTATTTAATCTATTCAATTCCCATATAACCTTAAAATGAGGCTCAAGGATCATCTTCTCTAGGAAACCATGTAATTTTTCCATCTTACTCTACTAGTAATTCCTTAACATTTTTATCTTGATTATAATGCCAGTACGATCATTTAGAGCAGGAGTTAGCAAGCTCTGAACTTGTGACATATTTTTACAAATAAAGTTTTATTGAGAAGTCCAGCATGGTGGCAGCAGGCCTGTAATACCAGTACTTGGGAGGCTGAGACAGGAGGATCAAAGGTTTGAGGCCAGCCTCAGCAACTCAGTGAGACCCTGTTTCAAAATAAAAAACAAAATAGGGCTGGGGGTGTAGCTCAAAGATAGAATGCCTTTGGGCTCAATCCCCAGTATCAAAAAAATAAATAAATTTCTAAAAATGTTATTGATACACAGCCACACCCTTCATTTACCTTTTATCTATGGCTGTTTTCACACTACAATAGCTCGGTGATGACAACAGATATCCTAAGGCCCAGAAAGCCTCTGGACCTCTAAGCTTACCAACCCTTGATTCAGGAGGGTTGAATAATCAAAGCAATCTCAACTTTTCAGAGTTTTTTGGGTTTATTATTTTTGTTTTTTGGCCCAAAACAAGAAAGATGTTTGGATGACAGCACACAGCAGGATCATAGCTGGGGCAATATTCTCTAAGATCTAGTAAGTGGCTGATTTACTGTTTTCAGTTATCTATTTGAACATACAATTCCTGATAACATGGATAATTAAGAGTTGATTATATAATCAAATGAAAAACTAAACTAATTTACTCAATGATGAAAAGTCAAGCCACTCATAATGACTTATAATAATCTTTGAATAAGCATCTTGCTCAAGGTTGGATGGTTCAACAGAGCCTGAGCCTATTTGAATAGACGTTTGTTATTAAGTAAAATAACTAGTTCCCAAACTAGAAAAAACATTTTCCACCTATGCCATAGTCTTCACTGAGAGAATTCAAAGGACTCTGTAACTGGGATAATTATATCATTTTAGCAAAGCAGATAAATTGTGGTGAACCATAACCCTGATTTTGAACCCATTTTAAAAATGGAAACAACTGTTCATCATCATGCAGAATGGCAACCCACATGAAAAACCAAATCTTGAGACCAATTTTAATTAAGAGTAAGCTTTACTAATAAAGTTAGTAACTGGATTAATACTTTTTCTCATTAACTGTTATGTGACTTGGAGCTATAGCCTCCAAATATACATAACTTGCAATTGATAAAAACTAGGAACAGTTATTCTTTTACAGGGTTAAAAGGTAATTTAGCTATATGAATAAAGACATTCAAACTCTTCAATGAAAAGTGACAGGAAGAAAACACTATGTGTGTGTATCTAATCAAATTTTAATCAATCCTTCTAGGATACAGTGGGAAAACTTAGGGCATTTAAGTTCAGAAGCTGATTGGAGAATCCTCTTATAGGACCAGTTTGGGGGAAGACCTGAAGTGTCCTCTTAAGATAAAATTCTCTGGCATGTCACCGCATTGCTTCTCTAGAACATTTATCATCTGACATACTCTATTAAACCACAACCACATCAAAGCCTCCCTATACTGATAAAACTTCAACAGACCCACCAGTTAAAGCTTTCGATGTGCTATTTTCTAGTAATATACCAACCCCAGCACAGTGCTAGGAAACAGACAGAATGGAAAGCACTCACTGGGACAACCAAACAGGACTTCTATTAGTACTGCCTGACTCTCTGTGACAGAAGTCAAAAAACTGCCAAGTAGGTTTTTTCCCCTGCTACATTGTCCAACACTAATTATAAAACACTACAGATGCAGTCTTTCTCAAAATGCAAAGGGATCATGTATATTTGCAAAGAACAACTATTTTTTATGCTTCCAAATTCTTAATCCTGTTTGGAGCTGTCAGTGGGGGTTAATGGAAGCCTTGGATAGGAGAATTCCAATCTGGTTGGCAGATGGATAGGTTGGTTATAGCTGCATAACTATGTCTTGCCTGCAGGCACAATTCAGAACACTGTTAAAGCAATATAAAGTCTCTGTCAAGCTGAACCATTTGGATCAGTAGCAAGGAGAAATAATAATAAAAAAGAAGTTCATTTCTGGGCCTTGTGCATTTATGCTAGTATGCAGAAACTGATTAATTGTCATAGTGTGCTGGTCTTCTATACCTCAGATTTCTACTTCTGGAGTAGATTTTGCATGCTAATATAATCATTCTCCCTCTTGAGACATTAGCAAATAATCAAATGAAAAACAGGATCATAATTTACTGAGATTCGAGCAATTCTCTATGCAAATTTGACTTGTTATTGCTGCTGCCTCGTTAATCTGAATGCCTTTGACAAACTCCTTTGATTTATGAACTCGTGACAACTCCAATGTGTATATATTTTGCTAGATTGACATTATCATTAAGAGTGGGTGGACTGAGCTCACATGAATGGCTGATTTTACTCGCTGGTGTCTGCTGCTCAACAGCTGAGCATCTCCTCCTCACAAAGCCCCTGAGCGGCAGGCTCTTCCCATCTTCCCATCCATTCATCATCTCGATGTTAATTGGCCCAGGCTTTAAGCAAATTTTCAACACGATTTAAAGGCACGATGACACTGATTACTGACCCTCTGCCATACGGTGCCTATTGATTAACCTGACAGAGATGATGAGCTTGAGGGAAACTAGGTGTGTGGGGACCTCAGGGGGAAAAATATATTGTCTATGCAGGCAAACACTTGTCATTACCTCACAAACCAGAATTTGCACAGCACACATTCTTAAAACACACTACTGCTTTAAACACCTACAGCTAACAGAGAAAGTGCTTTCTCTATTCAGAGATATTACAGATATGTCATGTCAAAGCACATGACACATTCAGTATTTAGAAGAACTCCCCAGATAGATGGCTGCCTTTCAACCAATTATGCTTGTGCTGGCTGATGTATATATTCTAGTTTAAATTAGAAGAAAGTACTGGGGTAGCCTTGTAGTGTTATATCATATCAGAAAACAATAAGAATGGGGAAACAAACTAGATTCTTGAAAATAGAAGAATTAAAATCATCTGCTGCCATCCCACCACTACTGTAACAAGCTACCATTCTACCACTACTAAAAGAAGAGATATGCTCAAAGAGAAACATCAGCTGTATTTTATAGATTTTATTTTCGTTCACACCATTCCCTGATTTCAAATGTCAAACTATTCCCAACACAGAAATTACCAGCTGAATATTCTTAAAACGCAAAATATTATTTTAAGTCTAACAAAAAAACTACTTAAATTCTTGCTTGCCCACATTCAATTAACTGTTGTACAAACTATTTACTTAGGGAAATTGTGCAGGATCTTTGAAGTTAAGCTTCATAAAACTGAAATACTTAATTGTTAAGAGGAGAAAATCTAAAAATTCATAATATAATAGTTACTGAGTGCATACATTAGTAACAAACAAAAACTGCTTTAAAATATTGCTAGGTCTGCAAATTTACACAAGCAAAGTCATGCAGCACACCATCATGGATCGGACATAAACCTTTAGATAGGGACAGTTATTATTTAAAACAAAGCCAACAAAATATCCTCCCTCTGGCCACACATACCACCTTGTTTACTTACGAGTCCTGGGGGGACAGCCAATATACAATTTTATACACGGAGATTTTGGAGCAGCACTAACAGTTATTTCAAAGCTAAAATAATAGAAAAATGAACAACAGCCCAGCTGTAGACCCTATTACAGTGACATGGGCTGTTAATGTAAGAGATCAAATGTTTTTTAAGTCAAACAGCATTGGTGCCTGCTATACTGGAACATGTAGCTTACTCCCTAAAAGCCTGCCTCCTGCTCTTTTAAGATAAACAAGCTCAACTAAGCACTGAGATGCTCTGATAAGGACAGAAGAGATGAACTGCACCAGAGAGTGACAGGGCAAGGGCATGAATGAGCACTGTTGGTTTTGTTAACTTTCAACTCATAGTATATTTAATATTTTCCCATTAAATCTAACTATAGGAGAAAGAAAAATTTTCAGCAATAAATATGGGGTTCCCCCCCAAAATGGCTAAAACAATTCATCTCTTTTGTGATGAAGAGAGATATTACACAGCTGTCTGAACATATTCAGCTTTGTGACTTCTTAATCAAAGGTTTGAACATCAACTTAGCAATGATTCTGAGTATATAAAAGAGTAACAGTCCATTTAAACTCTAAAGGTTTTTTGGCTCTAAAGCCTTGATTTAAAAACAAACAAAACTTTACACACTACCCTTTCAAGTATGAGGATTTTTTTACATTTTATTCTGCTTAACATAACAGTACAGTGACCAAACCACACTTATTTATAACAATGTGGCTTAATATTCTAAAAACCCAAATAGGCTTAAAAAAGTAGGCATCTATAGAGTACTATAGGTTGTTTTTGTTATCAGATTAAATCTACCATTTTTAAAACTTAATTTCATACATAGGTTTACACTGTTTAAAATACAACAATCCACAAAGCTAAATTAGCATGGTAAAATGAATATAAATTCACCAGGCAGATTTGGAATAGAAAGGCTTCCATAATAATAAAAAAAAGCCAAACACATCTATCATGTGAACAAAAATATAACTAGCTTAATTTACCTTTACCCTTACATCTACATCTACATGAATCTTAAAAGTTTCATCCCTTCAAAATATCACCCTCATATTTATATATTTAGGACAGAACCTTTCATGCTGTAATTTTCTTTGTTGCCGTATTTATACAATATTTCATCCAGGGATCCTCATATACTTCTGTGTGAATTAAGAGGCAAACATTTGCTTCTACTAATAAGGACATCTGGTTATTTTTGTAACTCGAAGACATCTGCATTATGTAGATCTTTTTGATTTCTCAAAATCGGGTTGAGAACTATAGAACCCTTAGGATGTGCGCCAAAATCCTTTCTTCCTAATGAACTGTTACTGCTGTCATTCTTGTTCCTGAGGGGTTTTTGTTTTTCCTAAATGGCTTTCCTCACCTTAGATATCTTGTTCACTTTGGCCTTATCATTTTATTACAATTCAACAGTATCTTGAAAGAAATTTAAAGTTCCTTTAATTTGATAAACTGTAATATCTCCAAATAACCAGATTGGTCTAGGTTAAAATTTGTGTTTAGTTCCGTCAGTCCTCCCTCCCTTCCTTGCACTGGGGATTGAGCCCTGGGGCATACTACCTCCAAGCTATGCCACAGCTCTTTTTACTTTTTATTTTGAAACAGGGTCTCACTAGGTTGATGAGGATCTTGCTAAGTTGCTGAGGCTGGTCTTGAACCTGTGATCCTCCTGTCTCAGTCTCCTAAGTACTGGGATCACAGGTGTGGACCACCATACATGGTGTGGTGTATATATTTCTATTGTGAACTTCCCCTTGTTTAATCATTCTCTTTTTTCTCCTTATTATTAAGAAATTATTATTCTATTGTCTTATTATTATCCTGTGGTCTTTCCCACTAATTATACAGTCTTATTGTCTTTTCAGGTCTTTAAAATTAAATACCATTCCTTTCACTGACTCTTAGAAATTTTTTGGTTCTCAAGGCTAAAAAACATGGCCCAGTATAGGTCTTAATATATGCTTTAAAGAACAGGGATATATTTTTAAAACAAAAATAAGCAAACACACACACCACTTTATATCCCTTATTTTCCTCTTAAAATGCTGAGTAGACTAACTATATTCCTTATTCAGGATATGTGAATTTCATTTCTAACTTTTGCTTTTACTGTAAACCCTGCTTTCTCATTTTCTGCTCATCTCCACTAAAGATACCAAAAGGCTAGAATGAGGGAAAATACAGAAAATAGCTAATATAACTTAAATCAATTGCATTCTCATAGGTCTCTAAGTAGCCAGACACCAAGGTAGTATTGGCCTAAAAGATATAAAATTTAAGTGAAAAGTCTTCTATTTCTGACAGGTCAAAGATTATACACACCGATTCATGTCTTCAATTTTTCATTTAATATTACCAAGCAACAAAATGAAAATAAAACCAAAACTGATTAACTTGGAGTTCCACCAGAAATAGTTTTAAAAATTTATTTGGGAAGATGGGCTAATTTTACTGCCCCAGGGGTTAAACAGTCTTGAGGGTTATTTTTGTTGTTGTTCTTGTTCCTGTTTAAAATGCTCTTTGATGAGTAACAAATTTTAAAAGATTTTTCTTTTTCTCCAATAGAAGGGATTTTCTTTTCCTACTGCAATTGATCTCTATTTAATGGATATGTTTGTGTGTTATTTTAACAAAATTACTTCTCTTAAGCCTAAGGTCTTATTGGGATGCTAGAAAATGGCTGTATACCTCTAATCTTCCATTCTGCTAACTATACAAAATTCTGTTTGCATCTCTGACATCCTACAATTAGATTATGCTATCATTACTTTCTATACCCTAGCTGTCTTCAATCTAAAGAATCACAAGAAATCTATATTATTTTCTTTTCTTGGAATTACCATATAAATTACCACAATTATTAAAAGTGAGTTTTACTATCATTTAGTAGAAGTAAAGATTATTCTTTGGAAATATTAATAAGCCCTTGTTGATTAAAAAAAGTGAGAAACATTAATTCAAATGTTCCTGAATTACTCTTTGATCAACACCTCATTTTAAGTGGCTATTTGATTAAGTTTAATGTTCATTTTTAGCACTGAAATTCAAATACTAATTTTAATCAATCATCTTTTAATAAAATCTGTTATTAGCTATCATCAATAGCATTGATATTTTATGGGATTAAAAAACTACTTAACTTCAGAGTTTGATAATGGATAAGTGGTTTAACAGATATCAAAAATTAATTTTAATACCACAGTACTTGTTCTTGAAATATAGATGTTGTGGATTTCATAATAGCCAACTTTAGTATTGGTTTTTCTGCCAAAATTCCCTCTTGTGCAAACCAATGTATATCTTTTGCTCCTGCAGACAATGAAGAAATCGTTGACTTCAAAACCAGTTGCCTAACACTGACTGCTATACAAAGGACATTTTGGGTAGTGGTCAGTAAAGAAAGTACAGGCATTTCTAAATGCCAGTGGTTTCCAAAATCTCCTTTCCTTCTGAGTGGAATGAAGTCTGAGAGCACTGACTGGTGGGTCATTCGACCCACAAGGGCCTGGAAAGGTTTCAAGAATAACAGAGGTCATGTAATTGCCAAAAGAGCATTAGCCACTCAATCATAATGGATAATTAAATGACCTACATGATTCCTGAAATAGCTGTTCTATATTTGGTCTATTACTTGTGTCCCTCAAGATAAGCTACTCGTCTGGTCTGCTCTGACCCGCAAAAGTCCAACCTGAGCCTGAAAACTAGCTGCATGCTTCTATTGCTTTGTAAACCCCACCCCCCAGTAGTCATGCCCCAGACTATGCTTTCAAGAGGACACACATAAAAAAAATCAATCTTGTATCCTTCTCCCTATTGTGCTCTCTGGAATACAAATGACTAAAGCAAAGAAAAAAATTAGTAAGTTTCCTGGTTTAGATCTTTGGAGGATAGAAGAAAGAAACACAAGATCTACAGAGAAAGAAAAGTCATGATAATTTTCTAAAAGTTTTGTTCATATGCCTTCAAAGAATTTTACATTTGATTATAAAGCTAGTCAGGGATTTGGGGTGGGCAGCAAGTCATTAAAACTCCAATTGCCTAGACTGCATTTTTGATAGTGTAGGCTATTAAACTCTTTCCTGGCCTAGTTTTTTAGTCCATACAGAAAGCAAACTGCCTCTCAACAAACTGAAATATGCATGGTACCAATTGTTAATAAAATAGCAGTAGCAAAAAGAGTAAGAATCTCACTTCAAATTCTCATCTCGCTGAATAGTTCAACAGTCTCACTACCATACTTGATTAGACAACACAACCAAACAGCAGCCAGCTGCATGAAATAGCAAAAAAATGTACTGAAGAATTTGCTTCTTTAGGAGAAAAAGGTCTGCCTGTGGCCCGAGAGATAACTGCTCATCTAATAAACACTACAGAAAGAACAGACAAGCAACCAAAGACAACCCCACGATAATGGCAAGGGACAGGGATGTGGGGGGACAAAAGAGCTTACATTTAGAATACCTTGAAGGCTGGCAGAATTTTTCCAGTTCCACAGGAAATTATGTAGCTTGAGGCTACAGACTACCCTGATCTCTTACTAGTACATGAATGGCTTATTAAACCTAGAACATATCTGTTTTAGTTAACTTCTGGGCAGGGAGGGGGCAAGAGGGAGAGAAGAGAACAAAATGTACTTAAATGCTGAATTTTTTCTCCAGGCTGAATGCCTTTCATCCAATAAGACATTCAAAGCAGTGACCCAGCAAATGGATTGAAAAAGCAATCTTCCGTCCCAGTGCCACATTATCATTCCTATTCAGTATTCTCCATGAGATATCTCAATCAGCTGTGTGTAAGTGACAACGCAGCCCATTGCTGGGTTAATTAAACATTTGACTTTAACACCCTCCCCATCATTAAGCAAATAAAAACAGATAATTCAAACTGCACTTCATCCTCAGGGTACACAACACACATGTCAAAATTAAGAGAGTCCAAGGCCTCTGGGGAATTCTATTGGGGCTATAATCAGTTTAAATCTTATCTGGTTTATCAATTATTCTATTGATTAAACCAAAGCGATTACACACAACTCCTCTGCCACATGGGATTGATGTCAGCAGAGCAAGAAAATAACTCCAGGAAGTTCCACACTGATTTAAAAAGAGACCAACAGACAGACCAATAATAGTCGATTATTACATACCAGTGATCCATATACTGAAGAGTTGATTCTTAGTTTCAGGCGGGTGAAGTGAACTGTTTCCAATCACTATGTCCCTCTGCTATACCTTATAGTTGGCTTGGGTAAATTTATGTTGTGAAAGATCAACATATTTTCTACTGATTTAAACAGAAGCTAGCATGCTTAGCAGTTGAGATGTATTTTAGAGATACCCTTAGCTTTAACAGAGAGAATCTCAAATAGGGAAAACTAAAATATTTCTAATTTTCTTACCTATATCATGTGACCAGTAACATGCAGGTTATCGATAACAGATATACTTAAGAGCTGATTCTCCTAAAAATAATGCATTCACACAGCTATCCCAGTTCTAAACCACCATATTCCTGAAAAACAGAACCTAAGAAATCACAAAGACCTTACCACAGATAGAGTCGTGACTCCTTTTATCAATTCCAAGGGTGAACATCTTCAAAGCCATTAATAATGCTGAAAAGATAGACCTGCATCTTCAAATGAAATGTTGATATCCAAACCCTACTATATCAAGTTTCTACCAGAAAATATTAACACAATTTAGATACCTTCCTGCCCAATTCATTGTGTCATATCCTTCAAGTGTCTAGAACCCTCATCACCTTAAGGCCATGCCCTCCTATATATGAGAAAAACACTAATAAAATCTACTAGCAAAAAAAGGGGGAAGGGGCCTTAGACTACTCCATACCTGAAAACTGTGTACTCCTAGCCATGTTTGGCAGGAAGGAAATTTGTTCACTGCTATGTTGGCGCCGCATGTGTATTCAACCATAATTTAACTTATCTCCTTCAGATTTTTTGTTTTCAGGCAGACTAAGTAAGAAACCTGCATTAGCATGCTGTATTCTACACTCACCACTAGAAATACTGAGGGTGCTATTTGTAATTGTATTCTTTTTAAGAGGTTTGTTCTCTGCAGCTGTTTTCTGCTTGCAGTGTATTTTGTGTAATCAGCACATCATCATAAATACATTGGCTGTTCCCCTGAGGGTAGCTGTCAGTGTTTAATTTACAGAACAACCTGGCCAATGTGAATTTTAACACTACAGCACTATGGCAAGGAGTTACCACATTCTGTGAAAAACAGGTTTCTATGAATTTTTATATCAAGAGCTGGTCCCAGGACAATTTAGGTTCTAGAAATAGACTGTTTAAAGAAGTATTTTATACCTTGTATGCAATAGACTTTTTCCCACTGATAGACTTAGAAGAAGCCCCTAATCTAACTCTCAAACAAGTGGGCACTACCAACAATGGAGACAAGGATTGAAAATCTATGATCTACCAGCAGGAGGCACCATAACAAATGTTACCCATTTCTTTTAAAGCTACATGCAGAACTATCAAAATCATCATTGCTTCTCTGGGGGTAAAATCATTACTGCTCCCTTAGAAGATGTGTAAAGGCAGAAGGGAAAACCATTTAAGAGACAGACTAGTCTGAAATATGTGCATCACTTCCTTTATGATATTATCATAAGTGTACTACTACTTGATACTTAAGTGTGCTACTTCCCTAGGGCTACTATTAAGCCATATCTCTAGCTCAATGACTGGGTAGAAAAATAAAATTAATAGTTATTAACATCAGTATTTCCCCAAAATTATACGCATAGTGAGTGGTACATAGCTTCTCAAAAAAAAGTCTAATAAATAACTAAAAGTTCTTTGAGGACAGTGTCTGAATCTTAATTTATGCCCAATACTCTGTATAATACTTGGCACATAGAAGGTACTCTGTATATGAAATGAATGGAGATATGGCTACTTCTCAAAAGCAAGTTATTGGTAAAGCTTTAGATCTACATGATGTCAAAGTTATTTTCTAACTCAGTAAAATGTCCTTAAGGCCTGCATAAAAATACATTTTTATCATTTTAATGAAAACTATTTGTACAAGAAGCCAAAGTTTCTCAATCTTACAATACAAACAAATTCATCTATGAAATACTGGCATATTCAAAGACATATTTAATAATGAAGATCACAAATTAAAATATTTCTGTGTGTTGTACTTGTTTCTTTTGTGTGATAAAACTGAAAGAGATCATTTTAATTGCTCAGAAAGGTAACCAATAGCACTTTTCTATTACTGAAGTGGTAATACATGCACATACACATTCCATAAATCAAGTGATTATACATATGTATGTTTCTGTTAAGGGTTATTTTAAAAGTTATAGAATGCCTAGAGTCAAAATGAATCAAAATACGGTTCATGCTGATTTGGTCTCAGTGTATTTGCTTTAAATGTTGTACAGCATTATATACTCACAATATTTTAAAAATCATTAAATTGTGGCTAACACCTCAAAAAACTAAATATAGAACTACCACATATGATCCAGCTATACTACTATTTATTTATCCAAAAGAATTTAAGTCAACATACTTTAGAGATACATACATACCTATGTTTATCACAGCACAATTCATAATTGCCAAGTTATAGAATCAGCCTAGGTGTCTGTCAACAGATGTATGGATAAAGAAAATTGTTTATATACACAATGAGGTTTTTGTGTGTATGTGTGTGTGGTACCGGGGATTGAACCCATGGGCATTCTACCTCCGAGCTACACCCCCAGCCCTATTTTTTATTCTTTATTTTGAAAGAGGGTGTCGCTCAACTGTGGAGGGCCTCACTAGGTAGCTAAGGCCGGCCACAAACCTTAGATCCTCCTGTCTCAGCCTCCCAAGTACTGGGGTTACAAGCGTGCGCCACCATGCCCGGCTAACACAATGAGTTTTATTCAGCCATAAAGAAAATCAAGATTTTATCATTTGCAGGAAAATGGATAGAATGGGAGAGCATCATGTTAAGTGAAATAAGCCAGACGCAGAAAGTCAAGTATTGTACGTTTTCTCTCATATGTGAAAGCTACTGGGAAAAAAAAGAAAAAGGTGAAGCTAGGTATGGTGGCGCACGCTTGTAATCCAAGTACTTGGGAGGATCACAGATTCGCGGCCAGCCTCAGCTACTTAGTGAGGCCCTCTGCAACTTAGTGAGACCCTGTTTCAAAATAAGAAATAAAAAATAGGGCTGGGGGTGTAGCTCGGAGGTAGAATGCCCCTGGGTTCAATCCCCAGTACTGCAAAAAAAAAAAAAAAAAAGAAGAAGAAAAGAAGAAGGTGTGTATGTGGGGTCATCATGAAAGTAGAAGGGAGACTAACAGAAAGGGAATGGGGGGAGGGAGGAAGGACGGGGCAGGGTAGTAATGTTATATGCATGTAACAATACACCACTACTCTATGTAATTAGTGTGTACCAATAAAAAAAATTGTGACTGACAGGTTCTTTTATTTTTAAAGGAACAAAATTCCTACTTCACTTTGGAGGTTTTCAAACTTGCTCAAATTTGTGGTAAAACTATTAAATAGGACAATAGAGGTTTGTAGAACTTGCTCTGATACTGCTATAGTTAAAAATATTTTCTGTAACAATTTTTCAGTTTATGTAACCATAATAGTATACACATAAGATTTTATAACATCTTTAAATTGACTGACCTCAATATTTCTGACAGCTAGAAAGGTCTATTTAAGAATACAAATAAACCCTGCATCATCCATCCTTTCTATAATGCTAAGAAACTTCAAAAATACAATTTATTTTAACATTTATGTCACATGAAAGGCAGAATGAGAAATAACATGACCCATTATCAATTTTGATTTTTTAACTGATAAACATTAGAAATTTTAATTCAGTTAAATATTTGCCACTCAATACTTTCATTAAACACGTTATGCCTAATAAAACATACCTTAATTTTTAATGAATAAATTCATCACATTCTTTCTTTTTAATTTCAAATTAGAAAAATGCATCCTAGGACCTTCTGAACTAACTGGATGGGTTAGACTGAGGTCACACTAGGTCACATAGATCCGATGACTGACTGCATTTTCTTCCCTAGAGACCATGTAGTAGTTCCATCGGCTGCCATTAGATAGCAGCACAGTACACACCATCAGTCATGTCTCTCACAATCTCTCCCATTAAGGTTGGAATTATCTCAGTTACACACACACACACACACACACACACACACACACAGGTTCTAATTCAATTAGTGTAGTCGGCAACTCCAGAAAAGAGTAATTCAATTAGTGCATTGTGGAGCTCTACAATACCTCTAAGCAGATGTTCACCGTCTTCAGGAACTGGAGCTAGGTTTAAAATACCTGTACCACTCAGATATGCCACTACATTATGTCATTTGTCAAAGTGCTTACATATGCTTTTCTGGCTTCAAAGAAAATGTAAGGAGAAAAAAAACCCAGGCTAAGTTCCTAGAAAATTTTCCATCATCCATATCAAAGAAGTACATGTAATTTTAGGCTGCAGTCATTAAATTATATTGTCCAAATTACGTTCAAAACAAAATGTATCTACACTGTATTCTACATGATTGAACACCTTTTTTTGGGGGGGGGTACGAAGGATTGAACCCAGGAGTATTCTACCACTGAACTACATTCCCAACCCTTTTTATTTTCTATTTTGAGACAGGGTCTTGCTAAGTTGCCCAGGCTGGCCATGAACTTGCGATCCTCCTGCCTCAGCCTCCCAGATAGCTGGGATTACAGTTATGGGCCACTGCACCCAGTTATTAAACACTTTTCTACACATTATATAATTGCAGGGATTTTTGTTGTTGTTGTTTGTTTGTTTGTTGTGCGGTGCTAGGGATGGTACCCAGGATTTCGAATATGCCTGGCCAGACCTCAACTACTAGGCTACAACCCCGGCCCTATTGCACACTTTTTGCAGCACTGCCTGTAGTTATGCATGCCACATTCTAATGAGGACAATGTCAAGGTGGATGTACTCACAAGGAAGGACAACCAGAAAGAACACCAAAATAGGTTATAAAAATGGCAAGAATGATTAACATTTTCCAAAGAAACACTAACAGAAACAGAAACATCTTATCTGGGGAACAGAAGATATAAGCAGCATGATATATATCGTCAAACATGTAAATATAATTGTCCCTCAGTATCCATGGGAGATTGGTTCTGGGACACTATCCCTCCAGGGGATACCAAAACCCAAGGATGCTCAAGTACCCTATATAAAATGATGTACATAGTTTTTTTGTTTGTTTTTTGCTTTTTTGGTACTTGCAATTGAAGCCAGAGTCAATCTATCTCTGAGCTATACACCCAGCTGTTTTTATTTTTTTTATTTTGAAACAGGGTCTCACTAAGTTGCTGAGGCTGGCTTCAAACCTGTGATCTTCCTCCAACATATTGGGATAACAGGCCTGCCCCACAGCACCCAGCCATATGTAGTCTTTGTATATAGCCTACACACATCCTTCCTACTTCAAATCATCTCTTGATTCCTTACAATATCTAATACAATGTAAATAGTTCCATATTATAAGTATATTTAACATTGCTCAATATTAAGTATTTGTTTAAGAAATAATGACAATAAAGTCTATACAGAGTATAGTAACCATCACAAGCCTAACTACATACGGAATTCATAATTGGCTGAATCTCCATCCCAAGTGTGGAATCCAAGGATATGGAGAGCAACTGTGTATGAAAAAGATAACAATTACGTGTGTGTGTGTGTGTGTGTGTG
>PVJS01045303.1:0-16288 GCA_004027185.1 Glis glis
AAAAAAAAAAAAAAAAAAAAAGAAATAATTGTCTTGGAACTTACTCCACTTAGGAAAGGGTTGGAATACCACTATATTTCATTATTTGATGATTATTTTGAAATTTCTGGATTGGCCATATTTATTGGTGTTTGAAATATTTTATTTTCAATATTCCCTTTCCCTTGTAATAAAACATAGCTGATACTTTCTGGTAAGAAAGCAACTTAACAGTTGGTACTAACTACAGATGTACTTGAAAATAGAAATATCTCTTTTGTGAATTAATGCATGAGTGTCTTCATAATACCTAAAATGAAAATTTTTATTAAGGATTTTTTTAACTGCATAATTTATCACCATGTCAAATCCATGTACGTTTTTGATGGGAAGTACAAAAACAAACAAAAAATGTATCTTCTAAGCATATGGAAAGACTGAATCAATTTTGCAAATGTTTTACAAAAATCAACGGGACAAAAATATATCTGGACCAATAAACACTGAATTAGCACTCATTCATTCTTGTGAATTACACCCTGTTTCCACAATATGCCTACCCTGTCTTCTCCCACATGAAATTACCAGAAGAGAATATGAACATTTACCTGCAATTAATAGCTTTAGAAATTTGTTTGCCCTTGACCTCTTCAACAGTGTTATCAGAACGATGTGATATGTATTTATTTACATGCTTTTGGCTATGTTCCTTCATCTCAAATGCCTTTTCTCCATTCTTTTTAGCCACCACTCCTTTACCTTTACGATTCCCTACCACAAATGGTTATTCTTACATAATTTTCTCTGATGTGCTATCATGGTACTTAGTGTCTGTCAAACAATTTACACATAGCATGGTCTCCATTTTGAAGGCTACTTCTTTTGCACTTTTTATGACAACTTTATAAGTTTTAACATTCATGTAAAAATGTTCTTAGTTTCAGGAAGTGGAAATATTTTCCATTTCCTTTTGTCAAACTCATGGCATTTTGTTTGTCCTATTGAAGGAGAGGAAGGATTTTAGGATTACTATTTATTGTTTACTAAATTCATATTTATTGCCTTCTGCATGTGTGAATACTGTTTGCATCATCACTTCCTTATTATTTATTCCACATGCTCAGATAGAAAATTTTAAGAACAATTTAGTGCTTCAAATGTAAGTGCAAATTAAGGGTAAATATAACTAGATCCAAATTATAAGAATACCCTCAGAAATTAAACATTTGTGTCTTTAGCAATGGTCTTGGCTTCAATTGTTGTTGGGTTTTTGATAAATTTGTTGTCCAGCTGCCTAACACCAAGCTTGGCTTCCTGAGATGACTTCCAGCCAAATGTGTTAATTTGGTCCTGTCCATTTCAAGATAGCACCTAACCAATGTGCCATCTGCCACCCTGGACATAAGAAAAAATGAGAAAAAAAGTTATTTCAAAGAATAATATTACAAAAGGATAATATGGCTTTTGCAATATTGGGGCAAAAAGTCATTAATAACATTTACTGATTATGATTTTTTGATGATAGAGTGACACAAAAAAGTTTAGCATAAACTCTCTTCTTTCTCTGTAAAATGATTGCCCTTATTCATTTAGTATACTTAAATCCTGAAGTCGAACGAATCCAAACAATGTAAACATCTTTGCCAATGTCATCACTTGGTAACATTTCCTTCCGGGAATAAGGATTTTATCTGATAATTTTTTGTTTTTTATTCCACAATTGCATGTTTCATTAAAAGAAATCCAAAATATTTCTGGTCCATTCATCACTTTCTGTTGCAAATGAAACTTAAAAAATAAACCTGTTTTTCCTAAAGGAGGTGATAAGGAACTAAAAGATCTTTATTGTAAGGCATTCCCCAGCATTATTGACTTCTTCATAGAGTGGCTATATTATAGTGATTTTTTTAGGGCAGCAGTTATCAAGCATTCTTGGTCTCATTAGCTTTATACTCTTAAAAATTATTTAGAAAATGGAAAGAATTTTCTTTTTTTTTTTTTGCAGTACCGGGGATTGAATGCAGCGGCGTTCTACCTCCGCGCTATGCCCCCGGCCCTATTTTTTATACTTTTATTTTGAAACCGGGTCTCACGAAGTTGTGGAGAGCCTCACTAAGGAGAGAGAGACAGGGAGAGAGAGAGAGATAGGGAGAGAGAGAGCGAGAGAGCTGAGGCTGGCCGCGAACCCGGATCCTCCGTTCTCCGCCTCCCAAAGTACTGGGATTACAAGCGTGTGCCACCACACCCGGCTCAGAATTTTCATATTCTTGGATAGGCAGAATAAATATTGTCAAAATGTCCATACTACCAAAAGCAATTTACATAATCAATGCAATTTCTATCAACATACCAATGTTCTTTACAGGTATAGAAAAAATACTAAAATTCATGTGGAAGTACATAAGACCCAGAATAACCAAAGAAATTCTGAACAATAACAACCATTTAGGAGGCATAACAATACCTGATTTCAAATTACACTACATAGCTATAGTAACAAAAACAATATAGTATTGGCATAAAATCAGACTCATTGACCAATGAAACAGAAGAGAAGATACAAAGACATGTTAGCATACTTACAGCCAGATGTTTTTTGACAATTTTTTCCAAAATATATACTGGAGAAAAGACAGTTTTTTCAACAAATGCTACTTGGGAAACTGTATAGTAATATGTAGAAGAATGAAACTAGACCCCTATCTCTCACCCTGCACAAAAATCCACACAAAATGGACTAACGACCTAGAAATTAGAGCACAAAATTGTCAAATATTAGAAGAAAGCATAGGACCAAATCTCCAACATGTAGTCACAGGCAGAGACTTTCTTAAGAAGACCCCGAAAGCTCAGGAACTAAAACTGCGAAGCAATAGATGGGATGCCACCAAATTGAAAAGCTTCTGCACAGCTAAGGGAACAATTAAGAGTCTGAAGAAAGCCTACAGAATGTGAGAAAATTCTTGACAGCTTCTCCTCTTATGGAGGACTAGTATCTAGAATATATAAAAAATGAAAAAGACTTAGTACCAACAATAAAATAACCCAATAAAATGACCACTTGGACTGAATAAACACTTCTCAAAAGAAGAAGTACAAATGGCCAACAAATACATGAGACAAAATTCAACATCTCTAGCAATCAGGGAGATGCAAATCAAAACTACACTGAGATTCCATCTAAATCCAGTTAAAATGGAAACCATCATGAATATAAACAATAATAAATAATGGCAAGGATGTGGGAAAAAAGGAATGCTCATACACTTTTGGTGGGACTACAGATTTGAAATATGGAGATCAATATGGAGGTTCCTCAAAAGACTAGGAATGGAACAACCATATTATCCAGCTTTACCACTCCTTGGTATTTTCCAAAAGAATTAAAGTTAGAATACTATAGTAACACATGAATATCCATGTTTATAGCAAGCTACAATTCACCATAACCAAATTATGGAACTAACCTAGGTATCTGTGAACAGATGAACGGATAAAGAAAATGTATAAATACACAACGGAGTTTTACTTGTCTGTAAAGAAGAACAAAATTATGTCATTTGCATGAAAAAGGATGGAACCAGAAAACATTATGCTAAGTGAAATGAGCCAGTCTCAGAAAGTCTAAGGTCCACATGCTTTCTCTCGGATATGGAAGCTAGAGAAAAAACAAGAATGAAAAATACTTCATGATAATAAAGAGTCCAGTAGAATACTGGACGATCAGAAGAGAGAGGAGGGGAAGGAAAAAGTAGGCTTGAGGGAGGAAGCAGAACAAATAATATTATGTCTATACATGGAGTTATCACTAAAGACCTTACTAGCACATTCTGGGAGGGAGGAAGGAAATAGCAGGATGGGGTTAGGAGAGAACCATACCAAGAAATGTTGTGTACATGTATTAATGTATCACTTTGAATCTCACTACAATGTATGATCATATTGCACCAATAAAATTCTAAAAATTATTTAGGACACCAAGTAAATTCTGTTTACATAGGTTATGTCTATCAATATTTATCTGAGAAAGTAAAATTGAGAAATTAAAAAATACCAGTTCATAAATGAAACAATAAACCCATTCCATGTTAATATATTATAAAAATAATATAAGCATATACATATTTTGTAAACAAGATGATTGGCATTTAAAAAAAAATTTGCACATCTCTTTAATGTCTGCCTTCATAGAAGACAGCCTGATTCTACTCTGATTCTGCATTCATTCTGTGACAATATATTTGGTTGAACATGGGAAGGAAATCTTGCCTCCCCATTTATAGGTTTGAAAGAGGATGAAGAGGATGAATATGCTAATAGCCTTTTAAAAAATTGTGAATATTCTCATATTTTAACAACTTTCTTCAGGTGTAATTTGTATATAAAAGGGGCACATGTTTAATAAATGCAGTTTACTGAATTTAGATGTATCATAACCTATGATACCATCAGTACAATCAAGGTAACATATATATCCATCATTCTTCTTTGATAATCCACTAAAACTTGGCAAGTAGTGATTTCTAAATTGTTAATTGCAATGTTGAGTCTCATAGTATATCAATAAAATCTTTGCACTATTACATTAAAATCCTTTGGTTTGCATTGCCCTTTGAATGTATCTTTTACCTAAATATGATTTTGTAATACTATGCATTGGTCAATTAGAAAATATTTCTTCAGTGGGCTATGTGGCTATTCCACAGCTACATTTCCCAATATATGAAAAATAATCACATCAGTTAATATCACCACCAACATCACCTAAAAATACTACAAGAACTGGAAAGCCCTCAATTCCACAGTGGCAGAATCAAGTTGTCATAAATTTAAATTTTCGCTGATTTACAGCTTTGTAATAGAAACTCTCATGAAGTGACAGTGCTTTATTTTAAAGCAAGTATCTTCCACACACCTGTCTTTGTTTAATTTTAATTTTATCCATCCATTTTTCAATAGGAAAAATAATGTTGTATGGAAAAATGTCACTAATTCTCTTTGCCTAGCAATCGCTCAGAGGCTCTTTTCCTGACCACCACTGTGCTTCAAATAAGCAAAGGAAGAGAAAAAAAAAAAAAACAACAATAACAAATAAGCAAAGGAAGAGTTTTATGTGCTTCTTCTGTTTCATCCTCTGGAATATTAAAAACATGTGTACTCAAGGTATTAATATTCTTTTCAACTCATGAAGCCACACTGTGCCACTGAGTTAATACTTGCTAAAGCCTGCATTTTACCCTGCATGGCTTTTGTAAAATTGTTGCAAATGTCAACAAAGTGAAAAAAATGATACTTCAGTATTAGTATAAAATAGTTTTTATTTAAGGAAGAAGGGAAACTCAGGGACCCTCAGGTTTCTGTAGACTATAGTTTGGAACTGCTAAACTGCATAATGTAAAATTTCCTATTATTTTATGTTCAAAAATGTCTTCCAAAGCCAATTTCATTGCTCCATAACCAAAAATTTATTTTATAAAGATGAATAATGTATTGCAAAGAGTAAATGGAAATCAGTAAGCATTAAATGTTTGTCATTCATTAGTATAAAAAAGTCCTGAAAAAATAATTTTTATTACTTCCACTGACTTTATGTACATATGTGAGAATATCAGTGCCAATCTCAATATCTTGTGTTGGGTAGGGGGAAGCAGGGAGGGAGCTGGGGGAAAACTCACCACGTGCTGTGTGCATGTATGTCACTATCACTATGAACTACATTATGATGTGAGACCATACCGCACCAACAAAAGTATAAAAACTAATTGTTATTATAATGATAGGTACCATTGTCTAAGTATTTGGCATGTGTGTGACACATAGATCTAAATGCTATAAGTACATTGATTCCTTTCAATAATCCATCAGGCTAGAACCACTTTTATCCCTCTTTTATAGATAAGGAAACAGAGGCAGAGTGATTAAGAAAATTACCTGTATCTGTGGAGCCTATACTTTCAATATTTACTTAGAAAATTAATATTAAAAGTAGCAAATCCTTATCCATATACTTAATATGTTTAAATGTACATGCATAATCATAATAAATGCTATATGAGTAAAAACTTTAAAAATTGTAGGAATTCAGCTTATATTTTTGTTTGTTTGTTTCTTTGTTTGGCTGTAGTGGTCACGGGAATCTTGAATGAGTGCGATACTTGTCCAAGCCTAGTAAAATTATTTGTTGTTTGATTACCATGACCTGAGAGGTAATTTAAGGATATTTTTCCAGAAAATAGAATAGAAAAAAAGATAAAAATCAAGAGACAAGTTAAAAGGCTACTGTAGGTATCTGAGAAACTGGAATATTAAAAGTGGGGAGAATATGGCAGATGAAGGGGATGTGTGTGACAAAGTGCTGAAGATATGACAATCATTGGAGGATAACAGTCAAAGAAATTTTCATGCTTCAGAGTGGGTTTGTAGAAACATTATATTGCTGTCACCCATGAGGTCATGTACTATTTTTCTAATTCACATTTTTTTCTTTTTTTGTTGGTGCTTTGTACTCATACATCTTGATGGATTTCAGGGTGGTAGAAGTATACATGCACACATTGGTCAATTAGTCCTCCCCCAATTCCCATCCCCTTTTTCTCCCCCTTCCCTCCTTCTCATGCTCAGCATAGTAGTTGACTTTGCTAAGTTTGTGTATGTGCATCCTATGCAATAGGATGTTTCCCTCTTCTCCCTTCCCATCTCCCTCAGTTAGGTCGCCTTCTTTACTCATCTGAGGTTTTCTCCATCTTTGGAGTCCCTCCTCCACATTTTTTTTTTTGCCAATTTTCTTGGTGAGTGATAGGTAAATAGATAAAGTAGAATTAAAGGAAGTAAATAATAAGAAAAAGATTTCTAAATCTCTTGATGTTGTGGTATATTTCCACATACATGCCTGAAAATAAATGTAAGGGTCCAGTGATTTCCAAATATGTACCTCTATTTTTTCATTTTGTTTTGTTTCTTCATGAGACAAATGCAAAGGTAAAATTTGTGAAGGCTTAGAAATGATTATATTCATCAATAATCATTTTTGTGAGGGAAGGAGAGACAATCAAGGAATTATACTGATTTGCTTCGTTTCATTTTTGCTGTTTTTTAAATCCATGAATCAACCATTTCTTGATTCCTTTTTAACCATTTCTTGATTCCTTTTTTTTTCCTTTTTGTTGTATTGGGGATTGAATCCAGGAGCATTCTACCTCTGAGCTACACCCCAAGCCCTATTTTATTTTTTATTTTGAAATATGTTCTCACTAAGTTGCCAAGGCTGGCCTTAAACCCACAATCCTCCTGTCTTAGCCTCTCAAGTACTGGGATTATAGGTGTGTGTTACCACTCCTGCTTCTTGATTCATTTTAAACAATGAATCAACCATTTGGCAAGATACTTTCTTAAAGTAAGGTTGAAATTACTTAATTTTGCATATGTAATCATGCATATAAAATTATTTCCTAGTAACACTGAATACAGAATAGCACTTTGTTGGAATATATGCATAATTAAAATACCATAAATAAAGAAGCCCTCTAAATCATTACAGGATCATGAAAAGAAAATAATGATATATTTATATCTGAAATAAGGTTTCCCTCAGGAAGCTGACACAGACTGAAATGGAAAAAAAAAAAGATTTTTTTCCAGTACTACAGGGAGCCATGTTTTTAATAGTTTCCATTCAAATAATTATCTATTTTAATGTAACATACACATAATTTCTAAAATACTAATATTTTAAAATAAGCCTTATTAAAGATAAATTCCAGATTTTCAAGTCATTCTATGCAAAAAATTTTATTGGAGGAAAAACATCTGCAGATTCATGTGTAGAGGTGAAAATATGTCATTCAAGTTCATTATTCAAGTTAATAAATCTAATGTAAAATAAAACTAAGTTCCATTTCTATTCAGAGACTTAATAGCAAAAATTTTATCACAAGGTAACAGAAATACATTGACATAAAGCTAAAGGTATACTTGCTCTGGTTTATCTGGTCTTTGACATTTAAAATTACATAAGCTAATATTTGGAATATATCAGTTTCATAGTTTATCAAGTTCTAGAAATACACACACATATGTGTCCCTCCCACTGTATTACTGAATTACTATATTCTTCAATGGCCACAATATGCCCAGGGGACAGTTAAGATCTCTGTTTTATAGATAAATAAAAAAGATTAATTTTTTCTCAGAACATGCAAAATTATTTTTACAATCAGAGTGAATTATCTCAATTTTCTTGTAGTTCTCTTTCTTTTGCATTTTTGTTGAATCTCCACCCTTGATTTACCATTATAATCAATACAATTATTGAGAAGTATTTTTATAAAGGAAACTGTTCAATTTGCTCTCTTAAGTACAGTGAATCAATTGAATAGACATTTGTCTAAAATATAAGAACATGTAAATTATTTGTTAGAAACTATGTTTGGCATTAATTTTTTAATCCTGAGGATTTTAACTGGCATTCATTTAATAAATGTTTTTCTTGAAATGACCATTGCCAAACTCTTAGCAAGATGACATTATGTCTCAACATTTCCCAACAACCAACTTTCTCAAAGTAAGTATGAGGCCAATATGTTGTTAAACTTGGACTCCATGTATTTGTAATATTTACAAAATACTTATAAAATATACAGTTTATCAATTTAATATTAATGAATTTCAACAGTCATATTTTATCAATTTTTTGGTTTTATGAAAAACTGTTTGCTATTTATCATAGTTTTCTCCTCAAAACTGCTTGTCAATCTTAATTCCTCAGCTTCCTAGACTTTTTTCCACTCTATCTCAAATAATTACTTGATTTTTACTTTTATTTTAATTGGAAGGTCCAAGTCCTTCCTGTGAGAGCACTGTATATAGTGTGCGTGTTCTTTACTGTGTTTTCTCTCTCTCTCTCTGTTCTAACCCCTTTCTTCTATCTGCTTGTGTTAAACTATGTGTGTTCTTCAACCCGTGGTTTTTTATTTATCTAATATTTACTTCTTGGAACTCATTCAATTTCCTTTTCTACTTTGTAATAAATATGTTTGAAATGCCTATATATTGGCTTTTTTTGTGTGTTGTTGCTCTGTTTTCTCTCTTTTCCAGCTTACGATGTCTTTCTTCTGCTTTGTAGCCAGTTATTTCGAGATATAATTGCTTACTAATAAATTAAGGATTTATATTAAAACTAATATGTAATTTCTTAGAAATTCATATAAGAACATTAATACAAGTACAAATTTTAGAGAACTACTAGTGATATATATACCTATCCTCAACACTAGCATGGCTTTTGTTTTGTTTTGTTTTGGTACTTTAAATTGAAGCAGGGACCATTTTATCTCCAAGCTACATATCCAGCCCTTTTATTTTTATTTTGAAACAGGGTCTTGCTAAGTTTCTGAAGGTTTTACTAAATTGCTGAGACTGGCCTTGAACTTGCGATCCTCCTATCCCACCCTCTCAAGTACTGGGATTGCAGGTGTACATCACAAGGCCTGGCTTAGCATGACATTTGAATATTTCTTTCTAATACAATGTCATAGTTGTGCTCAGAAATACATACAGTTATATACTCTTTTACATTTTTATCTTGGCCTTATAACTTATGTTTAATACAAAAAACATCTATTTTGTGATAATTAATTTGAAATATTTTATTATACATTATTATAATATTTTATTATACATTATTTTATTATACATTATTATTGAAATATTTTACATCTTAATTTTTTATTTTTCCATATAGTTTTTATTCTTGCAATAATGGACATAAACAAAATGTAAATTAATGTGAATGCAATGTGCATTTTACACTTTACATTTTTCTATTAATTTTCAACTTGATTATACAAAGCTCACTTTATAACTTGTCCATTTTGGCACCTAATCCCCTATATAATCCTAACTACCTTGTAAGTAAGTTTGCCCTCAGACTGAAGGTTGCACCACTGGGTACCCTGGTTCTCTAGCATTTCAACTCAATCTGAATTGCACTCAGAACTCTCCTGGTTCCCCAGCTTTGCAGATGGCAGATGGAGGGACTTAGCCTCTGTGATCAGGTGAATAAATTCATATAATCAATTTCCTCTTCCATATCTATATCTATACTTGTCACATTGGTTCTGTTTCTCTGAATAAACCTGCCTAATACAGCCCTCATGGGTGGAGATGTGAACAAGGCTTGAGGTCATACAACATAACACGACTTCCCCCCACTTTAATCATTGTCTTAATTATGAGGACCCCGCTTCTCTGGTCTCTTAACTTACTAGTTGTCCCCATGTACTGAAAAAAATTAGAATAAAGTAAACCATGAAGGTTAGTTCATTGGGAGATGTGTCCATTAAATAACATCAGGATTGTAGATGTAGAAAGACAGTAAGTCATGGAAATAGGAGGCACTTTAAAATTAATGTCACTGAATATTGCTCTCAACAAATGTCAGGGCATTGGTATTTCTTGAATATATTTAGTTTTTCTATTCGTTCAGATATTTTCATAAATGTTGAAATTATTTCTGTTTTCTTCTCATAGTATGCCACGTTTTCAGAAATTGATTTCTGCCAAGACTCAGATATAATCATCTGTTAATAATGTTCATTCAATGCTTTTAAAAATAGCGTTTTCCATACACACTCAAAAACTTGCCTGACCTTCCTCCCCCACAGAATTAATCATGCCATCTGTGCTCACATCATACTTCATTATACTGCTAGTACAACATTTACCGTATCACATTGTGTTAGAGTTAGTTATATGTCTCTTTGTCTTTTCCACCAAACTATGCATGTGCCCCTGAGAATAGGAATCTCTCATTCATCTCTGTATCCCCAACAACTGGCATGGTGTTTGACACATAGTAGATATTCAAGAAGACAGAATCTGTATTGTTGTGAAAAGCAATTGAGTAAATGAGTGGAAGCAGTGTTAACTAACAAAATCACCTGTTACTCATAACCCCTGAACTTGAACCTAAAATTGCTAAAGAGTAGCAAAGGATTGTGAAAGGAAGCAATCTTAGAAGACTAACAATGACAATCTTTTTTTTTTTTTTGCGGTACTGGGGATTGAACCTAGAGGCATTGTACCTCTGACCTACCCCAGCCCTATTTTATTCTTTATTTGGAACAGGTTTCACTAAATTGCGGAGGGCCTCTCAAGTTGCTGAGGCTGGTAGTGAACCTGCGATCCTCCTGTCTCAGCCTCCCAAGTACTGGGATTACAAACATGCACCACCACGCCAGGCTTTTAACAATGCCAATCTAATAGAAAGGTATCTGGGCTTGAATTTACAGTTTTAGCATATGCTTGGTCTAGTGCTTTCTTCAAGGCAATGTCTACATAGATGAAGACTAGAGTCAGCCCTTTACTTCTCCTGTTCCTAGAGTCTTGCTGTGATGTCAACCCAAATTAGTTTTCCCATTCCTGAACCTTCAAGTAGCGAGCAGCTATAGAATGAACAGATCTGATATCAGTGTATGGGTTGAGTGAGAAAACTCACCAAGTGCTGTGTGAATGTATGACACTATCTCTATAAACTACATTATGATGTGAGACTATAATGCACCAATAAAAGTATAGAAATAAATAAATAAAAATTATTAAAAGAAGAAAGTCGAACAAACCTGCTCACTGCAAGTTGAGACTTGGTAATTTAAAATCAATTTCAAAGTCCATATTAGCAATCTGATCCAGGTGCTTTTCTTCTCTAAAAAAATCTCTTTTGTTCTTACCAATTATAATTCTGTGACAGGAACATCTCACATTTGCAATGTAATTAAGTGTTCCATACCTCCAAGCCCTTAACTTGGACTGTCATCAATACAGTTTTATAGCTGCTTATTATTGTATTCTACAAAGGCATATGATTTTATTTGTTAGCACTGTTATATAATTTTACAGATATAACAACCTGATTTAGATTTCCCATGACCAGTTGTGGAAAGGAAACTGGAAATAAACTGATTTTATCACAAGTCAGAATCAGGAGGTCTAACCTGTTAGCATCTTTCATTATATAACATTTATTCTAATTTGGAAATTAAACTTAAGGGTCTTGATCTGTAAAATAGCTTTCAAGTGAAAGTTAGAGTCGATGTCTACATATTTGTATAAATCGTAGCTCATTAACACTGCCTTGGTTATTTTTATATAAATTTTTGTTTTTGTCTGTAACCTAAACTATAACAATACTGGGAAGAAGTCAGCATGTAATTAGTTTGGATATATGAAAAACAGATTGCACTGTTTCACATGCTGTGAACTGTCAGTGATCCACAATGCTGTGAAAGATAGCAAGCGTCAACAGTTTTTTCCCCCTTAAAGCTCAACATTCTTGACTTTTTACACATCACTGCTTGGGGAACAGAAAAACACAGAGGTTCTAGTGAGATGATGACTATCGACTAAAGTGGCTGGATTGGTTAGTATTTATTGGCTTGTGGCTTACGTCTCTAGACATTCTCATATTCTTAAAATCAATTTTGTTCTTATTTGAAGCTTTCATCCTGCAGAGAAAAAAAGGAAAAATTATGAAGAAAGATGAATAAGGTTTTTTTATTTTTTCTTTCTCTCTCATTCTCTCTCTTTTGAAACAGGATTGCTGAGGGCCTCACTAAGATGCTGAGGCTGGCCTTGAATTTATAATCCTCCTGTTTCAGCCTCCCCCCAAGTATTGGGATTTTTGTGATTATAGTCAAGAAACACATTCTGTGGTCACCAAGTTGTCAATGTGTAACTTCATTTTATGCAGTTTTAGGTTTTTAGAAATTTGGTTCTTATTCTGGGATTTCACTGTCTGGATATTTGACAGGATTAAGCTAGAGTTGTTTGAAGGGTGGTAGATGTAGTGATTATGACAATTCCAACTTTCATTTCTCATGTATTTCTATTAAAATTAGATGTTTCATAAAGATGAAGTTAATCAACTTTTATGTATAAGACAAATATTTAGTAAAAACATATTCCCTGAATGTTACCGTTTCTAAGACACTTCCCTCTACCTCCCACATTTCACTATTTTTGAAATTATGACACATCTTAAAATCCATGTGACCTAACATTTGTGGTTAGTTCAAAAGGAGAAACAGCATCAGTGTCCTGTATGTACAGACTGTGTCCACGCCATTCATATTCTTCCTCACTCCACTTGAGTAATGTGCATGGTTGAGAGGACGGGGGGACTATTTGACATTTAAAATGTCCTTAGCTACTGCACTAATAGGTCATGTTAAACTGAAATTATGAACATTTTGTTCTCAGAAAGCTCTGAAATAAGAACAAAAGATAGACATTTGATACTAATGCAGACAATATTCAGTGTTAGAAGGATTGATATACTTTCAAAACTATAAACAGATAACTCATAGGACCTAACAAAGATGAATGCCATTAAATGAAGATATGTTGTTTTGTTATGGAAATATACATAATATGATTTTCTGTCATTTCCAAGTAATAAAAAGGAAGATGTTAAAATTGTCCATTTTTTTCCCAGCATGGTGGTACATGCCTGAATTCCCAGTACTTGGGAGGCTGAGACAGGAAGATTGCAGGATTGAAGACAGCCTCAGCAAAGTAGAAAGACTTTCAGCAACCAAACAAGACCATTTTTCATAACAAAATATAATAATAATAATAATAATAATAATAATAAAAGAGCTAGAGGTGTAGCTCAGAGGTAGAATGCCCCTGTGTTCAATCCCAAGTAACCCCCCCAATATCCAATTTTTTAGACCAAAGGAAATAGATTTTGAAGTAAGTAGAGCTGGTACTACCCATTTGTATTTCAAATACAACTATTGCTAAGTCATTTTGTAATATTACATAGGGAGAATTTTTATTACCAGTGGCACATACTTTTTATCATTAGTAGTACATAAAGATGCATCTTACAATTAAAGACAACTTAGAATTTGTGAAATATAAGTCTCACAAATACATGTAAGTGCTAAAATTAAAAAAAAAACACTCCAAACTCATTCTTTACTGAAAAGTAAAGTTGAAAGTTCATTAAAACTGAAAAATAAAGCCGGGCGTGGTGGTGCATGCTTGTAATCCCAGTACTTGGGAGGCTGAGATTGGAGGATCCAGGTTCGCAGCCAGCCTCAGCTACTTTGTAAGGCCCTTCTCAACTTAGTGAGACCCTGTTTAAAAATAAAGAAAAAAAATAGGGCTGGGGGTGTAGCTTGGAGGTAGAATGCCCCTGGGTTCAATCCCAGTACCGCAAAAAGAAAAAAAAAAGCAAAAAACTGAAAAGTAGCATTCACTTGATCTTAAATTGGTGTCAAAATCCTCAACTGCATTTAACTTCTAATTACGTGGGGTGGTTATCTTGCATTTTATATTATATTTTTTATTTAAGTTTCAGTTAATAATGTCACTTATCACCTCTGTTGCATTTGCTGGCCAGCAGGCTCTCCAAATTTATCAAATTATTTTCTCTGCAAGTGTGATATCTTTTCTCTAGTTGTCATTCTAGTCAGAGAGCATAAAATAGAAAAATATACAGGAAGAAAATGATAAACCAGAAAACACAATATCTTTAAGGACAGTCAACTTCAGAGGTGTGGCCACAAGTGAAACAAAATACTGTATAATAATAATACTATATAATATCATTGTCACACATTGAGTTCCAGAGGTAGGTGGTTCAGGGCTGGTATGGTATTCCTGCTCTCACAAAATTAGGCTCCTTCTACCTTGATGCTAGGACTTGCATTTTCCCTATCCTCAATGTCAGCACATGGCTACATTTTTCTCCAGCTCCAATATTACATCTAATTCCAGCAAATAGGAAGAAGACAGAGAAGGAAACCCTCATATATCCTTCCTTTATAATTCCTTCTAGACAAATTGTTCTTTCCCTCTATTCTACTGCAGTCCTTTGGCCAGAACTTGGTCATATGTACACTCCTAGCTATGAAGGAGGCTGGCCTATGTGGTCTTTATTTGGGCAGCATCTAAAAAATAGAAGTTCTTTTTCAGCTCAACAAGGAGAAAACTTGGGAAAATAGCAGCAGCCTCTGCCTCCTCCTCTCACTGAGGATACCTCTTTAGTTACCAAGTTAGCAGTGAAACATTATACTCTCCAGGTATAATTGTAATTTCCAAAATATTTGAAATCAACATAATTTTCATATAACACCAAGACTTAATTATTCCTTATATGTAGTTATGTTCATATGATTTAATAAATATTTATTATTAATTTTGTGCTTGGTAAAGTACCATCTTGTTATATAGGTACAGTACTACAATTAAAATTTAATATAATGTGAATCATACTCTTGCAGTTGTATGATACAATGGTCTTAGCACTTAAATCAGGAAATAAAAACAAAATGCTAAATTGTAACCAGTTTCATCAAAATCTCTTTTTGATATGAACAATCTAAATTGATTTCTGTGTGTGTGTGTGTATGTGTATGTATGTGTGTATGTGTGTTACTGGAGATTGGATGGACCCAGGGGAATTCTATTTCCAAGATGTACCTGCAGCCCTTTTTTATTTTTTATTTTGAAACAGGGTCTTGATGGTTTGCTGAGAGTCTCCCTAATTTGCTGAGGCTGGCTTCAAATCTGGAATCCTCAGGCATGAGCCACCATGCCCAACTAAATTGATTCTTTCTTAACCTATAGCTAATGAAAAAAGTCTTAAATTTTTTATCCTAGAATCTTATGAAATGTAGAAGTACCTGCTCCATTGTTGAGCAAAATATTTTAATTTATTCATTTGTTGTAAATTTCTTATGTATAGAGATTGGAAATCAAAGTGCTTTTCCTGGTTGTAACATTGTGTAGGAGACATTTTATCAGAGATGAAAATAGATTTTCAACATTTGGAAGTATGCATACCCACAGGTTGGACTGTAATTGGCCCCCTGTACTGGTGAATGAAGTGGCAGGTTTATAACTCTAGGTTGTTGATCAATGCATGAACATTTCCTTTAAAAAACTCATTTTAGCCAGGCATGGTGGTGCACACTTGTAATCCCAGTACTTGGGAGGCTGAGACAGGAGGATCCGGGTTGGCGGCCAGCCTCAGCTACTTAGTGAGACCCTCTGCAACTTAGTGAGACCCTGTTTCAAAATAAAGAACAAAAAATAGGGCTGGGAGTGGAGCTTGGAGGTAGAATGCTCCTGGGTTCAATACCCAGTACCGCAAAAAAAAAAAAAAAAAACTCATTTTAAAATATTTGGGCCAGGCATGGTGGCGCACACTTGTAATCCCAGTATTTTGGGAGGCGGAGACCGGAGGATCCGGGTTCGCGGCCAGCCTCAGCTCGCTCTCTCTCTCTCTCTCTCTCTTCTCTCT
>PVJS01045304.1:0-16287 GCA_004027185.1 Glis glis
AAAAAAAAAAAAAAAAAAACCCGCTTGAAGGGCTAGGGGTTGACAGCCTGGCCCTGGAGCGTCTCCCTCCCTCCGGCAAGTTTAGCCCCAAGTCATGGGTGCTGAGAGTTGAACCTGTTGAGGGCTGAGACAGGAGGATTGCAGGTTGGAGGCCAGCCTCAGCAACTTAGTGAGACCCTGTTTCGAAATAAAAAATAAAAAGGGCTGGGAGTCCGGCGTGGTGGCGCAAGTTTGTAATCCCAGTACTTGGGAGGCTGAGACTGGAGGATCTGGGTTCACGGCCAGCCTCAGCTACTTAGTGAGGACCTCCGCAACTTAGTGAGACCCTGTTTCAAAATAAAGAATAAAAAATAGGGCTGGGGGTGTAGCTCAGAGGTAGAATGCCCCTGGGTTCCATCCCCGGTACCACACAAAAAAGGGGGGCTGGGGATGTAGCTTGGAGGTAGAACACCTCTGAGTTCAATCCCTAGTAACACACACACACACACACACAAAACTGACCTGTTGATCCTCATTAGGGACAGGGCCCAGGGATCTATATTCTAACCCACCCCATCATCCTCTTCTGTGATCTTCCTCAAGCAAACTCGAAGCTGCCGTGCCTACAGGGCAGCCACCTCTGGTGACTACAACAGAGACGGGCAGAGACGTCGGTCCCGGTGTCAGCAGAGCGGAGGGCTCTGTGGTCATCACTGGCCAGCCGCCTTGTCCCTCCTGCCCCCCATCAGCAGGCAATCAGTTTACCAAAACGCAGAAGAAAAATAATTTATTTATTTAATTTAAAATAGCAAGACTTTGGCCTCCACCCAGACAGGGTTTTCATTACAATGTTACTTGTGCAAAAACTCACGCTGTGTTATGCCACAACCGGAAGTACATAAAAATAGTTTTCCTTGTGGACAGATGAAGAGTTCTGTATATATACCATCAGCCTGGTCCACATAATAATCTTTATTTAAAAAAAAAAAGCAGAACAAACCAACCATGTCAGAAGCACAAAGAGGCAGGAAGAGGTGGGTAGACCTGACTCGAAGACCAAGGTTCAAAAAGTGCCAAAGAAGAGTGGCCGGGAGCTGGACACACTGTCGGGCTGGGCGCCCATTAAGGCTGCGGTCACAGCTGGGTGACTGAGGGAGGCAGGCAGGTAAACATTCACAGAACTAACAGAAGAAAGCACTTCAGTGGGACGTGGCCGGCCTTGCCTGGCTCTGATTAGAAGCCAGCCCCCAGCAAGGCGTGATGGTGCACGCTTGTCATCCTAGTACTTGGGAGGCTGAGACAGGAGGATCGCAGGTTCGCGGACAGCCTCAGGAACTTGTGAGGCCCTCCGCAACTTAGTGAGAGCCTGTTTCAAAGTAAAGAATAAAATAGGGCTGGGGGTGCAGCTCAGAGGTAGAATGCCCCTGGGTTCCATCTCTAGTACCGCAAAACAAAACAAAACAAAACAAAACAAAACAAACAAACCAAGAAGCAAGCCTCCTTTCCCCCAGACTAGAGGAGGCAACTTTCTTCCTGTTGATCCTTTAGTTCTAAACTCTGCCTGCCCAGCTGGACCTCCTCGTCACTGGTGCTAAGAAGGGCCCATACTGTCTGTGAGCTGGGAGAGCCGGAACCTAGGTTGAGGCAAACGGACCAGCCCTCCCTGCCCACGGGGTCAGTGCCATCACCTGCAGCCCAGGGGGCAGCCCAGGGGGTGCAAATGGAAAGACCCAAGGCGCACATTATTGGAGGTTTTTACCAAAGCAGACAGTCCAACCAAGGGATGAAACTAGTGAAACGAGAACTTCAGTGAGCCCCGGGCTCCTGCAGCAGGTGTTTCCTGAGCCCCACTTCCCTTTGCAGGCCTTTCGTTTTTTTTGTTTTTGGTGGTACTGCGGGTTGAACCTGGGAGCAGTCTACCTCTGAGTTATACCACAGTTTATTTTTTTATTTTATTTTTTTTTGCGGTACCAGGGGTTGAACCCAGGGGCGTTCTACCTCCGCGCTACACCTCCGGCCCTATTTTTTTTATACTTTATTTGGAAACTGGGTCTCACGAAGTTGCGGAGGGCCTCACTAAGTAGAGAGAGAGAGAGACAGGGAGAGAGGGAGACAGAGAGAGAGAGAGAGAGAGCTGAGGCTGGCCGCGAACCCAGATCCTCCGGTCTCCGCCTCCCAAAGTACTGGGATTACAAGCGTGCGCCACCACGCCCGGCTCACAGTTTATTTTTTTTGTTTGTTTGTTTTAAACAGGGTTTTTAAACCCAGGGTCTCACTAGGTTGCTGAAAGTCTCATGAAATTGCTGAGGCTGTCCTCGAACCTGCAATTCTCTAGTCTCAGCCTCCCAACTACTGGGATTACCGGCACGGCGCCACCACACCGGCTCTCTGCAGGCCTTTGCTCAGCACAGCCAAGCTGGGGAGCCCAAGTCCAAGGGCTCTGGGGCCCCCTGCTGGGCAGGAAGAGGTCTAACATTCCTCTGTGACTAGTACTCTGAATCAACGGGGGATCATTTTCTCATTTGCAGTAAGCCAATTCCTGAATTTCAGTCTGTTCTAGACGCTTAAAGGTCTTCACCAGCGACGTGCCCAGAGATTTGTTGTACTGTGCTCAGGGGACCAGGATCTCCCTACAAAGGCTGTTTCTGTAAGGACGTCGCCAACTGCCCAGAAACTTGGTAGTTGGTAGTTGGTAGCCTGGAGCTTTCTTTGAATCCCAAGGGCATGCCTGCCCACCTCTTGCTGATTTTCATAAAGAAATCTGCTCAAAGGAAACCACAAATGAGCATTTTAGACTCAGCCCTCTAAATGACTATTCCTTTCCTGATGCGGATTCTGTTTTTGAGAGTAAAACAGGAATCGATAGCACAGCATGGCTTTGGTTTTAATCCAGAGCCACTGGAGGAGGCCCAGGAAATCATTTTATTTAGTCTCGTAGAGCTCTGACAGTATGTGCAGAAGACACCTCCTGGGTGAAGTTGTACTCTCCTCTCCAAGCCTCGATGGTAACACTTATAACTTCCTATTCTTAGCTTCTGTGGCTTAACAGGGAAATTTTCTTTTTCCTTTTTTTTTTTTTTGTGGTACTGGGGATTGAACCCAGGGGCATTCTACCTCTGAGCTACACCCCCGGCCCTATTTTTTATTCTTTATTTTGAAACAGGGTCTCACTAAGTTGCGGAGGGCCTCAGTAAGTAGCTGAGGCCGGCCGCGAACCCAGATCCTCCTGTCTCAGCCTCCCAAGTACTGGGATTAACAAGTGTGCACCACCACGCCTGGCTGTCTTTCTTTTCTTTCTTTTTTTTTGTGATATTGGGGATGGAACCCAGGAATATTCTACCTCTGAGCCACACACCCAGCCCTATTTTACTCGTTTTATTTTTTTTTTTTTAAACAGGATCTCACTAAGTTGCTGAAGCTGGCTTTGAACCTGTGATCCTCCTGTCTCAGACTCCTAAGACTGTGATTACAAGCACGCGCCGCCATGCCCGGCTGGAGAAACTGTTTTCTAAAATGAGATGGTGGCCCATGCCTGTAATCCCAGTACTTAGGGGGCTGAGACAAGAGGATCGCGGGTTTGCATCCAGCCTCAGCAACCTAGAGAGGCCCTCCACAACTTAGTGAGACCCTGTTTCAAAATAAAAAATATAATAGGGCTAGGGGTGTAGCTCAGAGGTAGAATGCCCCTGGGTTCAATCCCCAGTACGAGAGAGAGAGAGAGATTTTCAACATGTTGGTGGAAAAGTCAGAACATAGAGATATAGATGCTTATTTAAGTCCCTTTCCCCCCACGTTTCCTTTTAAATGTAAATAATCACCCCAGGACCAAGTTGCCACTTACCCCAACTAACCACCAAAAAGGCTCAATTGTGTGTGTGTGTGTGTGTACGCATGTGCACACATATGAGTGCTGGGGATCCAACTGGTCCTTATTACTTGTGCTAAGCACACACTCTACCACAGAGCTAGGCCCAGGGCCAAATCTTAAAACCTTCACCTTTAAGAAGGAATCAGAAGCCGGGCGTGGTGGCGCAAGCTTGTAATCCCAGTACTTGAGAGGCGGAGACCTGAGGATCTGGGTTCAAGGCCAGCCTAAGCTACTTAGTGAGGCCCTCTACAACTTTGTGAGACCCGGTTTCAAAATAAAGTATAAAAAATAGGGCTGGGGGTGGAGCTCAGAGGCAGAATGCCCCTGGGTTCAATCCCCGGTACTGCAAAAAAAAAAAAAAAAGAAGGAATCAGTATTTGGATCGTTCATTAACTCTGATCACTGTTTCTACAAAAAAGTAAGCTA
Source organism: Glis glis (assembly GCA_004027185.1). Lineage (NCBI taxonomy): Eukaryota > Metazoa > Chordata > Mammalia > Rodentia > Gliridae > Glis > Glis glis. Next base: position 4,274 of record PVJS01045304.1, read on the forward strand.
GGATATGAATAAGCCAGGCCTCCTCCCAACTCATCTGTTTTTCTGTCAAAAGAAAAAGGCGGTTATATGAGAACACCTGGGGGGGGGGTGCGCTGTCCTCAGGGACCCCTGAGGCCTCCTGCCCTTGTACGGAGGAGGGGACCTGTATTTTATGTGACTGACCAGTGGAAGCAGGATCTCTGGGGTTCTGGCCTGTGCTGAAATTCAAACACAAGCCACGAGGAAGGCTGGCAACCCACAGAGAGGGAAATCTATGCTGCTGTATCAGGCGCACGCCTGTAATCCCAGCTACTCGGCTGAGACAGGAGGATTGCAAGTTGGAGGCCAGTCTGGGCAATTTAGGGAGACCCTGTCTCAGAGTAAAAAAAAATTTTTTGTGTGTGTGGTACCAGGGATTGAACCCAGGGACATTCTATCTCCAAGCCATACCCCCAGCCCTATTTTATTTTTTATTTTGAAACAGTCTCTGAGGGCCTTGCTAAATTTCAAAGGCTGGCCACGAACCTGTGGTCCTCCTGTCTCAGCCTTCCAAGGCCTGGGATTACAGGTGTGCACCACCATGCTGGGTTTCAAGGTGAAGATTTTAGAAAGGGCTGGGAGTGTAGCTCAGTGGTGGAGTACTTGCCTAGCATGTGTGAGCAACACACACACACACACACACACACACACACACACACACACACACACACGGTGGGGGGAGGGAATCCAGGACTGTCCCTGAGTGGCTGGGCTGTGCTCATTCACGGCAGTGGCAGGAGACCTCAGGAGCCTGAGACTAGAGGGCGGCCCCTCTAGACCGTAATGCTACCGGGCTCTGCAGGGAATCTCCACACTCTCTGTGATGCTGGGTGGGGACACATCTCTGAGACCCCCTGCCATCTCCTTTAGCCATATGCAGGATCGGTGCACAGATGCGGGTCCCTCACATTGTAAACATGCCGAGTGGCCTCGCCACACTGACAGCCGCTGGTCCAGAGGCGCCTGGCGGGCAGGGGTCCTGCGGTGGCTGGCTTCTCCCGCCGCCCTCACACGAGGAGCCAGGGCCTGGGCGTGGGTAGAGCGGCCACCCGAGGGTCGAGGAGGTAGAAGAGGCTGAGCTGGCGCTGCTCCTTCGCCGGGCCGGGGTCCAGAGCTTCACCGCGGGGGCAGCAGACATGCCCCCGCTCCCTGCCGGGGTGCGCGGAACCACCTGCGCCCGCACCTACGCCCAGAGCCAGGAGGGGCGAGCGCTCAGGTGCCGGGAGGCTGCTCCGGGGTCTGTCCGGGGCCCCGAGGGTCTCCTGTCTTGCTGGGTGCAGGAGCTGCGGGAGGGCCCGTGGGGCTCTGGCGGGAGGGCTGCGGGCAGCGGCAGCAGCACAGGGCGAGCAGCCGCGTGCGGACAGCGCGGGTGCAGAGGACGAACATGATGCAGTTGGCTCCGCCCTGGAAGGTGTTGCCGATCCCCTGTCCCGAGGAAAGAAGAGGTGTGAGCGCAGGGCTGGACGCGGGCTCCAACACAACGGCGTGGGTGGCGGGGAGCCGCTGTGGACCCCAGGAACCAGGCCCCCGCCCCGAGGCTGGCCTGGGAGGAGCTCAGCCGCGCGGCCTTCAGCAGAGTCCGGGCAAGCCTGAACTGGCCAGCCTGGCACAGACCTGCGTCCGGGCCTTCTGGGTTGGAAAGGATCCAGGATCAGTCAACTCTGCGGGGGCTGCTGTAGGTTGCTGGACAGCAGACACCCCAGCCACACTGATCCCTCCCTCTTCTCTCTTTAGGCACCCGCCCATCTTGGGGAGGGACCCTGGAAGGCACAGTGGGGCCGCCCCCTGCAGCACTGCCTTGGGTGACACTTCGGCTGACACTGCTCGGGGAGGGGACCTGGCCACGTCCCAGTGGGGAGGCAGCGGGGCTGGGGAGGGCAGACCTACGTGCAGCACGACCAGCACGGGCATCCCCACGGCTGGGGAGCCACAGAGGGTCAGGACGAAGCGCACGGTGCTCCAGATGCGGAGGCAGATGAAGATGAGCGGGATGAGGACCAGCTTCGTGTCGGCCACGGAGGAACAGCGGCGCTGCAGCTGGTGCGCCTCGCAGAGGATGGGCCGGTACTCCGACAGCGCCTGGTGCTGCGCGGGAGACAGGGGGAGCAGACCTGAGCTCCGCGGCCCACTCCCGCCACAGCAGCCCGAGGCGTCCCGGGCACCCACCGCAGCTCGGAAAGGCGCGAGCGAGACGCCTGGCGCCTTTCCCACGTGGGTGCTGGGGAGCCATCAAATCGGGACCCTTTTCCAGAACCCTTGACGTGCAGATCCACTGCCTACCCCCCCATCTCCACGGGGGTGTCTCAAAGACGTCTAAGGTCCTCACGTCCAAGATGGGAGGCCTGATCCCCACCCCAAACCCTCTGCAAGCTTCCCCATCTCAGCTGGTGGAAACTCGTCCTTCCAGTTACCCGGGCCTCTTCTTCTCTGCTTTTCTCCGGATTCATATGTAACCTAGGGGCAAGTCCTGCAGAATCCGGGCACGTCTGTCCACTGCCACAGCACACGCTGGTCTGAGCGCCACGGCCACTGCTGGAGCTGGCTGCACTGCCTCGGGTCCTCTGTACTACTCCCCACACAGGCAGGCGCTCCGCCCAGGGCCTCTGCACTAGCTGCTCACACCTGGACACTCTCCCCCATGCGCTTCTGTGGCTCCCTCCTGCCCCCTCTTCGGCACAGCCATTTCCCAGATGGTCCGGGCCCTTGATCTCCGTCTGTTTTCCACAGATCTTCTCCATCCTCTGATATCATTCACCACTGTTTCTCAGTTATCACTGTTATGGTCCTCCGGCTCCAAAATGCACACTCCCCCGCCCCAGGGTGCAGGCCTGTTACACCCAGCCCCCTGCCCCACAGGCAGGGCAGAAAGAAGAGGGGAGCTGGAACTAGGCTCTTCCCCTGCTCCTGGGAGATGTCTTTCATGAGGAGGAGCAGGAGGAGGCTAAGTTCCTGATCAAAAACAAATCTGTAGAAACAGGTGAATCAATGCATAGCAAAGATGTGTTTTGGGGCTTGGTCCTGTGTCTGGGACACCGACAGCCCAGCTGGGGCAGCAGACACACACATGGGCACCCTGAGCACCCAAGCTTCAGCAGCTCACCTGCTCAGCGCAGCCTGCCTCCCTCCCCCTGCCCTTGGGGCCTTTGGCAGCAGTCCTGAGAGCTGGTGCCCCACCCCACCCTGGGGCTCCGGGAGGCTGGAGGGCTGCTGGCTGGCTCCTCTTCAGAACTGAGCTGCTCCCACTCATTTATTTTTAGCTCTCCTCCCAGCTCCAGGCAGGGAACGACTTGTACATTCTAACCTCTCTGCCACTTTAGTCCATTTTTTTTTTCTGAAAAGACTTGCCAAGTTGCAAAAGAGCATCAATTGTCACCCGCAAGGGTCAGCTTGCCAGGTGTGGGGGTCCCCGGGCTTCCCGCCCTGCTCCACAAAGAGCAAGAAGCAGAGACACACAGAAAAGGACGTCTCCGGAGGGCAGAGCCTGGGGGAGATCATGGGTGCCTCCATCAGAGCCCCACCTTCCAGGGTGGTGGAAAAGAGGAGGTGGGAAGGGCAGCTGGGCCCAGCAGGAGACCAGGTAAAAGGCCTTTAAGACGACAAAAAAGACCAGGCGTGGTGGCGCACGCTTGTAATCCCAGTACTTGGGAGGCTGAGACTGGAGGACCGCAGGTTCGTGGCCAGCCTCAACTACTTAGTGAGGCTCTCTGCAACTTAGTGAGACCCTGTTTCAAAATAAAAGAATAAAATAGGGCTGGGGTGTAGCTCAGAGGTAGAATGCCCCTGGGTTCCATCCCTAGTACCACAAAAACAACAACAACAAAAATGGTTTCAGCCCACTGCTAAATCCTGTCTCTAGCCAGGACGCCTGCTGAGCCAGACAGGGCTGCAGGGCCAGGTGGGGAGCGGAGCAGTTTCTGAGTAAAAAGCAGAAAGAGAAGCAGAGGTCTTGAGAAGACACAGCTAGGGGTACAGGGCAGGGATCAGGTGCCCAAGGTCACAGACAGCTGCAAGAAACCCGAGCAGTGGCGCACACCTGTAAACCCAGTGTTTGGGAGGCTGAGACAGGAAGATCACAGTTTTTTTTTTTTTTTTGAGGTACCGGGGATTGAACGCAGGGGTGTTCTACCTCCGCGCTACGCCCCTGGCCCTATTTTTTTATACTTTATTTTGAAACCAGGTCTCACGAAGTTGCAGAGGGCCTCACTAAGGGGAGAGAGAGAGAGAGAGAGAGAGCGCTGAGGCTGGCCGCGAACCCGGATCCTCCGGTCTCCGCCTCCCAAAGTACTGGGATTACAAGTGTGCGCCACCACGCCCGGCCAAGATCACAGGTTTGAGGACAGCCTCAGCAATTTAGCAAGACCCTGTTTCAAAGAAAAAAAAAAAAGCCGGGTGTGGTGGCACACGCCTGCAATCCTACTACTTGGGAGGCTGAGACAGGAGTATCACAGGTTAGCGGCCAGCCTCAGCAATTTAGTGAGGCCCTCAGCAACTTATGGAGACCTGTTTCAAATAAAAACAATAGGGCTGGGCATGGTGGCGTAAGCTTGTAATCCCAGTACTTTGGGAGGCGGAGACCAGAGGATCCAGGTTCGTGGCCAGCCTCAGCTCTCGCTCTCTCTCTCTCTCTCTCTCTCTCCCTGTCTCTCTCTCTCTACCTACCTAGTGAGGCCCTCTGCAACTTTGTGAGACCCGGTTTCAAAATAAAGTATAAAAGAATAGGGCCGGGGGTGTAGCGCGGAGGTAGAACGCCTCTGGGTTCAATCCCTGGTACCGAAAAAAAAAAAAAACAATAAAAAGGGCTGGGAGTGTAGTTTGGAGGTAGAATACCCCTGGGTTCAATTCTCCAGTACCAAAATAAATAAATAAATAAATAAATAAATAAATAGAAAAACAATAAGGAAAAAAAGAGGAATGGGGGTGTAGCTCTGAGGTAGAACATTCCTGGGTTCAATCCCCAGTACCAAAAAAAAAAAAGCAGCCATAGCTGCTGAGCCAACAGTAGGGCCTGCGCCTGGGCATGTGGCTTCGTGAGCAAGCACTTAGGCATTTAGGCAAGCATGAGGCTCTGGGTTCAATCCCCAGCACTGCAGAACAAAACAAGACAGGACACATCCTCCTATGTCTCCGCCTTGAAAACTCAGACAGCATAAAGGCCCCGAATCTCAGCAGCTCCCAGCAGCGGGACGGGACATCTGCCCTGGGCGCATTTCCTTGGAAGCTCTCTGGCCGTTCCAGCCGCTGGTCACATTCATCTTTTGCCATAATGACTTCCACTTCCGCCTCTCTGGAGGAGAGCGGCTTCACGGAGGCCTCATTATCAACTCCTGCCTCTCTGGCCGGCCCTGCCTACTAATTTATGAATTGCTGAAGCGCCTACCATTCGTGAGATAATTCTGCTCTCCAAGGGTAATTAGGGGAATGATTTGTCTCACTGATGATGCAATCCTACCGTCCTCGCTTCCCGGGGGGCATCCCCCAACCCTTCCTATTTAGATTCTTCCTCGACTTTGATCAGAATTTCTAAGTCAAAGCCGGGTCGACTGGCACACACTTGTAATCCCAGTACTTGGGAGTCTGAGACAGGAGTATTGCAGGTTGGAGACCAGCTTCAGAAACTTAGTGAGGCCCTCTGCAATGTCGTGAGACCCTGTTTCTTTCTTTTTTTTTTTTTTTTGCGGTACCGGGGATTGAACGCAGGGGCGTTCTGCCTCTGCGCTACACCCCCGTCCCTATTTTTTATACTTTACTTTGAAACCGGGTCTCACGAAGTTGTGGAGGGCCTCATTAAGGAGAGAGAGAGAGAGAGAGAGAGAGAGAGAAAGAGACAGGGAGAGAGAGAGAGAGAGAGAGAGAGCGAGCTCTGAGGCTGGCCGCGAACCCGGATCCTCCGGTCTCCGCCTCCCAAAGTACTGGGATTACAAGCGTGCGCCACCACACCCGGCTGTGAGACCCTGTTTCAAAGCAAAAAATAAAAAATAGGGCTGGGGGTATAGCTCAGAAGTAGGAATGCCCCTGGGTTCAATCCCAGTGCTACCAAGAAAAAAAAGAAAAGAAAAGAAAAAAAAATCTAAGTCAAGCCACCACCATCGGCTGTCCACACGGGGGCAGTGGAGAGCCGCGGCTGCGGACGGAGCGCAGGGCTCCTTATGCTCCAACCGCAGCGGGGTCCTCAGGAGCCGCGCCTTTGAGCAGGTCCCTTACCGCTGCGTCCGCACCCACGGAAGGAGGAATAACAGGACCGGCTCCTGACAGAATGAGCCACCGAGCCAGCCCGCCATCCTGTAATACAGCGTGCGTAACACGGCGCGCAGGGAAGCGCCATGGACACAAGCACGTGGTCCTGCAACAGGGACTCAGACCCTTCCCTCCTGCCTGCAAAGGTCTGATGAGTAGCTCTAAGCAGGATGAAAGACTTGGCACCTCTGCCTCCATCTTGCATCTCTGTCTCCTTTGCTTTGAGTCACCTGGGGGTTCTGGAACAACAGGTCTGATGGAGAAACACCTGGTGTTGTGTTGAAGCTACCCCCAAGCAACAACCACTCTCTCATGGAGAACAAGACGCCACCTGACCAATCCAGAGATAATGATGGATGGACCAATGGATGGATCGGACCTGATCAAGACCACCTGCTTTGGCAGCTGTGAAAAGCCTTCAGCTGCTGGGTGTGCTGGCACACGCCTGTAATCCTGAGACAGGAGGACTGCAGGTTCAAGGACAGCCTCAGCAATATAGCCAGACTCATGGTCACCTAGTGAGACCCTGTATCAAAAAAACCCCCAAATAATAATAATTTTAAAAAAGGGCTAAGGGTGTAGCTCAGAGGTAGAATGCCCTTGGGTTTGTAGCCAGGCCCAGTGGCACATGTCTGTAATCCCAGCACTTGAGAGGCTGAGACAGGAGGATCACAGGTTTGAGGCCAGCCTCAGCAATTTAGCAAGACCCTGTTTCCAAATAAAAGATAAAATAAAGCTGGGTGTGGTGATGCACGCCTGTAATCCCAGTACTTGGGAGGCTGAGACAGGAGGAACGCGGGTTTGAGGACAGCCTCAGCAAGTAGTGAGATGCTCATCAACCTAGTGAGACCCTGTTTCAAAATAAAAATAAAATAGGGCTGGGGGTATAGCTCAGAGGCAGAATGCCCCTGGGTTCAGTCCCCAGTACCACAAAATAATAAAATAAAATAGGGCTGGGGGTGTAGCTTGGAGGTAGAACTCCCCTGGGTTCAATCTCCAGTACCACAAACAAACCAAACCAAAAAAACAGAAACACAAAAGCTGGGCGTGGTGGCTCACGCTTATAATCCTAGTACTTGGGAGGCTGAGACAGGAGGATCCGGGTTCGCGGCCAGCCTCAGCTACTTAGTGAGGCCCTCCGCAACTTAGTGAGACCCTGTTTCAAAATAAAGAATAAAAAGTAGGGCTGAGGCTGTAGCTTGGAGGTAGAATGCCCCTGGGTTCAATCCCCAGTACCGCAAAAAATAAATAAATAAATAAAATAAAACCCTCAAAGTCATTGTCAGCTCCTGGCAGACAAGGCTCAGGACATGGGTCCCCTTGTCCCCAGTGTAGCCACACTGATTAAGATTCCTCTCACGCTTTTCATCATTACCTTTTTGGTTTTGGGGGCAAGCGGCCAGAATTGGTTTATTGGATTTCCAGAGTCAGGCCTCTGGCCGAGGGCTCTGGTAACAGTCCCCTGGCCTGTCCCCAAGGGCCGGCGCGGCGGGCACCTACCGCTCTGTTGATGTGCTTCCTGACCAGGAGGTAGAGCAGGGGCAGCAGGACGTAGGCCAGCAGCTCCCACAGCTTCCCGGTCAGCAGCATCCACAGCACGCGGTCCTCCGCCTGCAGGTCGATCCAGCACCAGCCCACCGACACGTCCGACGCGTCGTAGCCGATCTTCTTTAGAGTGACAGCTGCCACCGTGATGGCCAGCGGGACGCCCCAGCTGAGGAATAACGAGAAAAAGGAGGCATCAAGGTGAGGCCAGGGCTCCCAGCAACGTCGGCATGGGTAAAAATGACTGAGGATGCTCCGTGGAGGTGGGGGATAGTGCTCCCCAAGGCCTAGATCAGACAGTGTCCCTGAAAATGAGAAAGAGTGCGCTGTTGCCCTGGGAGCCTGGTTCTAATTTATTTATTTATTTATCTTTATTTGGAAACAGGGTCTCGCTAAGTTGTTGAGAGCCTCATTGAGTTGCTGAGGCTGGATTCGAACCTGTGACCCTCCTGTCTCAGCCTCCCAAGTACTGGGATTACAAGCATGCACCGAACCACCCACCTGGCTTCTGGTTCTTTTTTTTTTTTTTTTTTTGCAGTACTGGGGATTGAACCCAGGGGCATGCTACCTCTGAGCTACACCCCCAGCGCTACTTTTTTATTATTTTATTTTATTTCATTTGGGTGGTACTGAGGATTGAACCCAGAGGCATTCTACCTCCGGGCTACACCCCCAGTCCTAGTTTTTTAAATCTTTATTTTGGGTCTCACTAAGTTGCTGAGGGCCTCACTAAGTAGCTGAGGCTGGACACGAACCTGTGATCCTCCTGTCTCAGCCTCCCAAGTACTGGGATTACAAATGTGTGCGACCACGCCCAGTTTTATTCTTTCTTTCTTTCTTTGTGTTTGTGTGTGTGTGTGTGTGTGTGTGTGTGTGTGTTTGAGATACTGGGGATTGAACCCAGGAGTATTCTACCTCTGAGCTACACCTCCAGCCCTATTTTTTAGTTTTATTTTGAAACAGGGTCTTACTAGGTTGATGAGAGTCTCACTACTTGCTGAGGATGTCCTCAAATCTGTGACCCTCCCATCTCAGCCTCCCAAATATTGGGATTACAAGCATGTGCCACCACACCCAGCAATCTCCAGTACTTTAAAAAAAAGAAGGAGAAGAGCCGGGAATAAAATAAATTTATTTCCAGTATTGGAAATAAAATAGAATAAAGTAAAATAAAATAAAATAATTTTTAAAAAGAAGCTGGGCGTGGTGGCGCACGCCTGTAATCCTAGTACTTGGGAGGCTGAGACAGGAGGATCACAGGTTCGAGGACATCCTCAGCAAGTAGTGAGGTTCTCATTAACCAAGCAAGATCCTGTTTCAAAATAAAAATAAATAGGGCTGGGGGTGTAGCTCAGAGGTAGAATGCCCAGAGCTCAATACCCAGTACCACACACACACACACACACACACACACACACACACACACACACACAAAAGACTGTTGTAACCGAGTCTGTCTTGCTGTCCCAAGACTCTGACCTATGGTATAGACACGAGTGCTGCCTGTGGTTTCTGTCCCCAGGAACAGGGCACAGTACCCGTGTGCTAGGTCAGTGGCCTGCAGAACAAACAGCACGTGACCAGGATGGCACTGTCAGCATCAGGAGCATGTGTAATTCAGGAACTGGCTATTTTTTAGTTTTTTGGTACCGGCGATTGAACCCAAGGGCATTCTACCTCTGAGCTACACCCCCCAGCCCTGTTTTACTTTTTGTTTTGAAACAAGGTCTCGAGCCAGGCGTGGTGGCGCACGCTTGTAATCCCAGTACTTGGGAGGTGGAGACCGGAGGATCCCGGTTCGCGGCCAGCCTCAGCTATTTAGTGAGGCCCTCCGCAACTCAGTGAGACCCCGTTTCAAAATAAAGAATAAAAAATAGGGCTGGGGGTGTAGCTTGGAGGTAGAATGCCCCTGGGTTCCATCCCCAGTACCGCAATAAATAAATAAATAAATAAATAAATAAATAAATAAATAAATAAAACAAGGCTGGCCTTGAATCTGCGATCCTCCTGTCTTAGCCTCCCGAGTACTGGGATTACAGGTGTACATCACTGTGCCCGCAGGAACTGGTTATATTTTGAGAACTGGGTATCAGGCACATGGGCTCGGAGGCCGATGGTGGGGTCAACGTTCCAGGCGAGTCTACTGTGGACACTAGGCCACAGTAGTGCTGTGTTGGGTAAGGTTTTCCCATGCGCTGCAGAGCCGCAGAGGACGCGGGGGCGGGGGCTAAGGGGGAGTCAGCTCCCCGGCCGGGAAGGTCTGGGCACAGGACGCTTTCAGAACACAGGCGCCCGGGCAACCGTCCCCTCTCCCTTCCACTGGCCTCTGCAGGGAGGGCAGGAGTAACTGCCCAGGGCAGAGTGACTGTCGCTCTCAGCAGCAGGCAGCAGCACGTCCCCCTTGTAGTCATGGAGACACAGAAAAGCAAAAGGCCACAAAAGCCAGGCATGGTGGCACACGCTTGTAATCCCAGTACTTAGGAGGCTGAGACCGGAGGATCTGGGTTCGCAGCCAGCCTCAGCTACTTAGTGAGGCCCTCCGCAACTTAGTGAGACCCTGTTTCAAAAAAGAATAAAAAATCGGGCTGGGGTGTACCTTAGAGGACCCTCCCTAGTACCACACACAAACACAAAAACACCCCAACAAAACAAAAAACAAGCTGGGTGTGGTGGTGCATGTTTGTAGTCCCAGTACTTGGGAGGCTGAGACAGGAGGATCACAGGTTCAAGGACAGCTGCAGCAACTTAGTGAGACCCTATTTCCAAATAAAAATAAAAGAATAAAAGCCAGACATGGTGGCAAACGCTCGTAACCCCAGTACTTGGGAGGCTCAGACAGGAGGATCGCAGGTTCGCGGCCAGCCTCAGCTACTTAGTGAGACCCCAGGCAACTTAGTGAGACCCTGTTTCAAAATAAAGAAGAAAAGCTGGGTGTGGTGGTACACGCTTGTAATCCTAGTAGTTGGGAGGCAGAGACCGGAGGATCTGGGTTCGCGACCTGCCTCGGCTACTTAGTGAGGACCTCCGCAACTTTGTGAGACCCGGTTTCAAAATAAAAAGGATAAAAAATAGGGCCGGGGGTGTAGCTCGGAGGTAGAATGCCCCTGGGTTCAATCCCCAGTACCGCAAAATATAAAAAACAAAGTAAAGAAGAATATAGGGCTGGGGGTATAGCTCAGAGGTAGAATGTCCTTGGGTTCAATCCCTAGTACTGAAAAAAAGGGTTAACAAGAGAAGCAGCTGGTTGTGGTAGCACACGCCTGTAATCCCAGTACCTGGGAAGCTGAGATAGGGAGGATTGCAAGTTTGAGGCCAGCCTAGGAAACTCATTAAGACCCTGAGCAATTTAGCAAGACCCCATTTCAAAATATAAAATAGGGCTGGAGGTATAGCTCAGAGGTAGACCACCCCTGGGTTCAATCCCCAGTAACAAACAAAACAAGGGTGTGGAGAGCTTGATCAACAGGGATTGGTTAAATGAACTTGAGCCTGGACTGCAGCAGCCACTGCTGGGGCCAGAAGCTGCTGGGGAGGTGCTGGGGCAGTGGAGCTGGTGGGGATGGAGGAGGAGGAGTGGTCTAATAATCCCACCGAGCAGGCTGGACCAGAGTCGCTGACTCATGGACGTCCACAGTGGCGTGCTAGCGATGCTTCACAACCAGCTCGTCGGGAAAATGCAGATGTCTGATGTGTGTGGGCATATATACATGCAAATGCAAATTTATCATAAATTTCACTGACATCAAGAATGTGAAGCAATCTATAAATAATAATAAAAGAGCCGGCCAGGCGTGGTGGCGCATGCCTGTAATCTCAGTACTTTGGGAGGCGGAGACCGGAGGATCCGGGTTCGCGGCCAGCCTCAGCTCTCTCTCTCTCTTGCTCTCTCTCTACTTAGTGAGGCCCTCCGCAACTTTGTGAGACCCAGTTTCAAAATAAAGTATAAAAAAATAGGGCCAGGGGTGTAGCGCGGAGGTAGAACGCCCCTGCGTTCAATCCCCGGTACTGCAAAAAAAAAAAAAAAAAAAAAAGAGCCGGGCATGGTGGCATATGCCTGTAGTCCCAGTACTTGGGAGGCTGAGACGGGAGGATCACAAGTTCGAGGACAGTGTCAGCAAATAGTGAGACTCTCATCAACCTAGCGAGACCCTGTCTCAAAATAAAAAGAAAACAGGGCTGGGAGTCTAGCTCGGAGGTAGAATGCCCCTGGGTTCAAT
>PVJS01045305.1:0-16289 GCA_004027185.1 Glis glis
AGAACGCTCCTGGATTCAATCCCCAGTACCGCAAAAAAAAAAAAAAAAAGACAAGTATAATTCAGTGGAGGTGCTATATGGTGCTAAGATTTATACATTCAACTTGAAGGAGTAAACTAAGTAGATTTTGAAAAGTGTGTATGAGGTCCTATAGCTCAGTAGTAGAGCACATGCTTAGCCTACACAGGTCCTGGGTTTAATCCCAGCACCAAAATAAAAATAATAATAACAATAAAATAAATAAACATTAAGTATATACTTAACTAGAGCAACCACTAAAACAGCAACAACAAAACAAAACCCTGTACAGTGAGGTGTGATAGAAAGTACAAGAGATACATCAAAATGAAATTATTTTTTTTTCTTACAACAGTCTTACATGTGTATGTCTCTAGCAGTAGAGATTCACAGTACACAAGCAAAAACTGACATAATGAAGAAGTAGGCAAATCCACAGTTATGGTTGGAGACTTCAGCTATCCTCTTTCAATAATAGAAGGAGACAGAAAATCATCAAGAATAGAACTGCTGGGCGTGGTAGCACACACCTGTACTCCCAGCAACCCAGGAGGCTGAGGTAGGAGGATCGCAAGTTCAAGGCCAGCCTCTGCAATTTAGCAAGATCCTGTCTTAAAAAGCGGGGGGGGGGTGGCTTGGGATGTAGTTCAGTGGTATAGCGCTGCTGGGTTCAATTCCTGGTACTGGGGTATCTGTGGGATCAGACTAGAAATGTAGCTCAGTGGTAGAGCACTTGCCTAGCATGTCTGTGACCCTGTGTTCAATCCCCAGTACAGCAGGAAAAAAAAAAAGAGAGATTATAGAAGAACTGAACAACACTGTCAACAGGATCACAGGTTCAAGGACAACTTCAGCAAGTAGTGAGACTCTCATCCACCTAGCGAGACCCTGTTTCAAAATAAAAAAAAAATAAATAGGGCTGGGGGTGTAGCTTGCAGGTAGAATGCCCCTGGGTTCAATCCTCAGTGCCACAAAAACAAAAACAAAACAAAACTACCCATTTAAAAAATTTCATCCACCAGCCAGGCACAGTGTGATGCATGCCTATAATCCCAGTATTTGGGATAATGAGATAGGAGGATCGCAGGTTCAAGGCCAGCCTCAGCAACTTATTGAGACTCTGTTTCAAAATAAAAAATTAAGGCTGGGTGTGGTGGCGCACGCCTATAATCTTAGCGCTTGGGAGGCTGAGACAGGAGGATCGAGGCCAGCTTTGTTGAGACTCTCAGCAACTTAGTGAAACCCTGTTTTTAAAAAAGAGATACATATTAAAAAAATAAAAAATTAAAAATTAAAAGGTCTAGGGGTGTAGCTCGGAGGTAGAATGCTCTTGGGTTCAAGCCCCAGTAAAAAAACAAAACAAAACTGAAGTTAAACAAGAGTTTAGTGTTTTCCAGAATGAAACTACAAATTATATCTGATTACCACTTTTATAGTTTGACGTAGAATTAATTTTCTGTTTATCATATGATGAGCACTAGGAGCTCTGAAGGAATATGATATAGCAAGACAGCCTCTGCAGGATCCACAAGAGTCTGGGGGAAGCCAGGACAGACCCCTGGATCCAGCAGACTAGGAGGAGACTCTGGAAAAATCCCTTGTAAAGATTTTTAGCTGGTTCTTCTTTATGGGGAGGACGTGTGTGTGTGTGAGAGAGAGAGAGACTGGGGATTGAACCCAAAGACATTCTACTCCTGAGCTACTCCCCCAGCTTTTTAAATTTTGAAACAGGGTTTCAGGGCCTCACTAAGTTGCCAAGGTTGGCCTAGAACCTGTGACCCTCCTGTCTCAGCCTCCCAAGTACTGGGGTTACAGGTGTGCACCACCATGCCTGTTTTGGGTGGGATCTTTTTTAAAAAATGTTTTGAGCCGGGCGTGGTGGCACACGCTTGTAATCCCAGTACTTTGGGAGGCGGAGACCGGAGGACCTGAGGCCAGTCTCAGCTCTCTCTCCCTTTCTCTCTCTCTCTCTCCCTCTCCCTCCCCCCCCCCTACTTAGTGAGTCCCTCCGCAACTTCGTGAGACCCGGTTTCAAAATAAAGTATAAAAAAAATAGGGTCGGGGTTGTAGCACGAAGGTAGAACGCCCCTGGGTTCAATCCCCGGTACCGCAAAAAAAAAAAATGTTTTGAGCCGGACATGGTGGCGCACGCTTGTAATCCCAGTACTTGGGAAGCTGAGACAGGAGGATCACAAGTCCATGGCCAGCCTCAGCTACTTAGTGAGGCCCTCCGCAACTTAGCGAGACCCTGTTTCAAAATAAAGAATAAAAAATAGGGCTGGGGGTGTAGCCTGGAGGTAGAATGCCCCTGGGTTCAATCCCCAGTACCACAAAAAAAATGTTTTTTTACTGGGGCAAGAATCCAATTTGGTAGCCCTGAGTATTAAGAACAGTTTTTGAGCACCCATTATGTGTAGAATACAAAATTTATAATTGTGGATAAATACAGAGGAAGTATAAGATACAATTTCTATCTTGGAAAGAACACAGAATTTAGAGTTAGAATATTAGAGTTTGTAAACACAGCTGTATATCTGCCTGTAAAACACATAGGAAAGGCCTGGAGGAGCTTTCACTGTGATTCCTTCAGTCTGGGTGGGAACGGAGAATGAGATGGTAGGGGAGAGAATATGAAAGGGAAGCATCTGTTTTTAAAAACTCCAAATATTATGGCATTATTAGAATTTTTGTTATAAGGCCGGGCGTGGTGGCGCACACTTGTAATCCCAGTACTTTGGGAGGTGGAGACCGGAGGATCCGGGTTCGCGGCCAGCCTCAGCTCTCTCTCTCTCTCTCTCTCTCTCTCTCCCCTGTCTCTCTCTCTCTCTCTCCCCCCCCCGTCTCTCTCTCTCTCCCCTGTCTCTCTCTCTCTCTCTCTACCTAGTGAGGCCCTCCACAACTTCGTGAGACCCGATTTCAAAATAAAGCATAAAAAAATAGGGCTGGGGGTGTAGTGCGGAGGTAGAACGCCCCTGCGTTCAATCCCCGGTACCGCAAAAAAGAAAAAAAAAAGAATTTTTGTTATAAGAATATATTCGTGTATTATATGTACAAAACAACATAAAGATTTGTTTTGAGCTTTGGCCGCCAGGTATTGGCTACGTGATCCTAGAGATGTTACTGTCATTTTCATCATCCGAGTTGGCTCGGTCTTGGAATCATTTGGCATAATCCTCTTGTGTTTTTGTGTGTGTATGTGTGTGTATGTGTGTGTTTGTGTTTGGTACTGGGGCATTCTACCCCTGAGCTATACCACCAGCCCTTTTATTTATTGTTTTTGAAACAGGCTCTCTAGGTTGCTGAGCCTGTCCTTGAACCTGTGATCCTCCTGTCTCAGCCTCCCAAGTAATGGGATTACAGGTGTGCGCCTCCACACCTGGCTTCAGTCGTCATGTTTTACAGATAAAGAAACTAGGACTGGAGGTGTTGTTCAGTAGTAGAGCACTTGTCTATTATGCACAAGGGCCCGAGTTCCATCTTCAGCACTGCACAACAATAACAACAACAAGCAGTGCAGATGAAGGACCTGTAAAAGTCCTGCTCCAAGCCACAGAACCAGCTAACCAACCATTACGCTCACTCCTTTTTTTTTTTTTGGTGGTACTGGGGATTGAACCCAGGGGCATTCTACCTCCAGGCTACACCCCCAGCCCTGTTTTTTATTCTTTATTTTGAAACAGGGTCTCACTAAGTTGTGGAGGGCCTCACTAAGTAGCTGAGACTGGCCGCAAACCTGGATCCTCCAGTCTCAGCCTCCCAAGTACTGGGATTACAAGCGAGCGCCACCATGCCCGGCTACGCTCACTTCTTATAAGAGGAGGGTGGTCTGCCATGCAAGTCTCTGAATTTTAGAGACTGGACCAGATTCATGGTCTCTTTAAGTGAAAATTGAAAAGTGCACCAACTAGTTTAGTTTAGAAGAAATCTTAGATTTTTATGGGAGCCGGGCGTGGTGGCGCACGCTTGTACAATCCCAGTACTTGGGAGGCAGAGACCAGAGGATCCGGGTTCGTGGCCAGCCTCAGCTACTTAGTGAGGCCCTCCGCAACTTCGTGAGACCCGGTTTCAAAATAAAGTATAAAAAATAGGGCTGGGGTGTAGCTCGGAGGTAGAACACCCCTGGGCTCAATCCCTGGTTCCGCAAAAAAAAAAAAAAAATAAAAGATTTTTATGGGAAGGTACATCAAATTAAAAGTTAGTTTACCCTTTAATAAATCCATGTATGGCATGGATGAAAGATGATGTTTTTAAATGAAGTTATGTTCCTAAAGAAGAAAGCAGACCTTTTATGTGGTAAATATAGTCCAGCATGTGTTTTTGAGAATAGCGCTTTTGGAAACCTTTTTTTTTTCTTTTTCCACAGAAGTTAGTGGAAGAGGGCAGATGGGAACGCAGAAATTCTTCCTACCTACTGCCAAAAGCATGAAGAAAATGTTGTGAGGAGTTAATAACAAGTACAAAAATGTTATAAGCTTGTTAAATATATGGGTAGGACATGTGTAGGCATAGACCAGAAAGAACACTTGACCTGAGTTTCTAATTTTATGTTTCAAAATTAAATGTATGGGAGGCTGAGACAGGAGGATTGCAGGTTCGTTGCCAGCCTTAGCAACTTAATGAGGCCCTTAGCAACTTAGACCCTCTTTCAAAATAAAAACATAAAATAGGGCTGGGGGTGGAGCTCAGAGGTAGAATGTCCCTGGGTTCACTCCCTAGTACCATCAAAATGTATATATATGATAGCTCTTTTCATGGCCTTCAGCAGCTGTGGAGACTTCATGGATTTGCCTTCAGGACTGTCTTGGCACTAACACGGCATGATATCCAGCGGTGGAATGCTAGTTCTCGCTCTCCTGGGAAACTCAGTCAACAAGTGTTTATGGAGTGCTTGGTGTGCGCAGCCCATTCCAGGTACTGGAGCTGTCACACAGAACACAACCGGTAGTCTCTGTCCTTGTGGAACTTACAGTCTAATGGAAGAACCAGAAAAATAAGAGAAGTTGACCAGATATAAAAACAAATAGATAAGGTGGAAGAAGTGCCAAGGGGAGAATGAGCCAGAGAAGGGGCTAAGGCGTGCTGAGGGGGTGGTCACAGGTTAACAGGAAGTCTGGCTGAGGTGACACTTGACAGAGACTTGGTAAGAGGGCCAGCATGCCGTGCTGATCCATCCTGGGTTGAGCATTCCAGCAGGAGGGACACTCAGGCCCCGAGCCTGCAGAGTGTGGGTTTGGAGTGTACCTGAAAGCTCATGTGTTGCAGGCGTGGTCCCCAGTGCAGCAGGGGTCAGAGGGGGGCCTGGTTGGAGGGGCTGTGTCAGCAGGCATGGTCTTGGGGACTGTGTATGTCCCTGGTCCCTCCTCTTGCTCTCTGCTTCCGGCCTCCATGATGCGAGAGCAGCTTCCCTCTACCATGCCTTGCCGCCACAGTTGCTGCTTTGGAGCTGGCCAGCTATGGACGGAACCTCTGAAACCATGAGCCCAAATCAACCTTTCCTCCTCTAAGTTGTTCTTGCTGGGCATTTTGGTCACAGCGAAAAAGAAAAGCTGCTGGGCGTGGTGGTCCATGCCTGTAATCTCAGTACTTGGGAGGCTGAGACAGGAGGATCGCAGGTTCAAGGCCAGCCTCAGCAACTTAGTGAGACCATGTTTAAAAATAAAAAATAGGGCTGGGGTGTAGCCCAGAGAATGCCTCTGGGTTCAAAAAAGAAAAGAAAAGTTGACTAAAACAGCCCGGAACTGTGTCTGAGGTATTTTCCCATTTAGAAAAGTCATGCTTCAGAATATTATGAATGTTTCATTGACTTAAACCTGTTGTTTTGTTTTTGTGGTGCTGGATTGAACCCAGGGCATTCTACCTCCAAGCTACACCCTCAGCCCTATTTTATTTTGAAACAGGGCCTTGCTAAGTAGCTGAGGCTGGCCATGAACCTGTGATCCTCCTGTCTCAGCCTCCCAAGTACTGGGATTACAGGCATGCGCCACCACGCCCGGCTAAACCTGGTATATTTTTTAAAGTGGTGCAGAAGTGGGAGTTTTTTGTCTTTCCATCAACCAAAGGCATTTGCCTAATGCCTTTCCTTTCCCTTTGGAAGTATCTCTTGGATCCAGTAATGAGGATCCTGTGATAGCTGCATTCCAGTATGTTGGTAGTGTTACAGTCTAGGGCTTCCGTGGTGTGCTTAGCGTTAATTGCTTCAATTCGTTGGCTGACAGGAATTTAGCTTTCAAAGATTTTTGACAGTGACTCAGTAAAAAATACATTTTATTAGATATCTATTCTTTCTAAATTGACCTAAGTTTAATTTAATTCCAACAGTTTTTTAATGGCAATTGACAAGCTGATTTTAAAATATATATGAAGCCAGGCATGGTCGCGCACGCTTGTAATCCCAGTACTTGGGAGGCTGAGACAGGAGGATCGCAGGTTTGTGGCCAGCCTCAGCTGCTTAGTGGGGCCCTCCACAACTTAGTGAGACCCTGTGTCAAAATAAAGAATAAAAAATAGGGCTGGAGGCGTAGCTCAGAGGTAGAATGCCCCTGGGTTCAATCCCCAGTGCTAAATATACATACACACATATATATATATATATATATATATATATATATATGTATTTCAATTTCATATCTACATATGAAATTGTAGCTGGGCATGGTGGTGCATACCTGTAATCACAGTACTTGGGAGGCTGAGATAGGAGGATAGAAGGTGTGAGGCCAGCCTCAGCAACTTAGGTCCCTCAGCAACTTAGCCAGACCCTGTTTCAAAACAAAAAATAAAATGGGGCTGAGTGTGTAGCTCAGAGGTAGAATGCCCCTGGGTTCAACCTCTAGTATCAACCCCCCAATTATAATAATATATATGAAATTGAATGGTAAACTAGTCAAGATACCTGTGAAAAAAGAACCAAATGGGAAACAAGACTTACAAAGCTTCAGCAATTATGGCAGTGTGGTATTAGCACAAGAAAAGTTAAGCAGTTGCGGAGCAGAGTGGATCAGCCAGAAGACCTGAGCGTATTTGGTTCTTGAGTAATCACAGAGGGGCTGCGGGTTGCACATCTCTTATCTGAAGTGTTTGGGACCCGAAGTGTTTCAGATTTCTGGGTTTTTTGCATTTTGGAATATTTGCACAGACTTTACTGCTTGAACATCCCTAATCTGAAATTTCTTGATTGCCATGTTGGCTTTTGGATTTTGTGTTTGGGATTTTGGGATTAGGGATGCTCAAACTGTACTATAAAATCTTTCCCAATAAATGATGTGGGGTAGTTGGGTATGAATACAGGAGAAAAAATAAAACTGGATCCCTGCCTCATTTCATATGACAATTTTTTCAGTAGTTTAAAAGTACTAGTGGCTGGGGTGTAGCTCAGTGGTGGAGCACTTGCCTAGCATGTGCAAGGCCCTGGGTTCAATCCCCAGACACATACACACATACACACACACACACACACACACACACTATACTACTACTTTTGGGTTTTTTTTTTTTTTGCGGTACTAGAGATTGAACCCAGGGGCATTCTACCTCTGAGCTACACCCCCAGCCTTATTTTTTATTCTTTAGTTTGAAACAGGGTCTCACTAAGTTGTGGAGAACGTCACTAAGTAGCTGAGGCTGGCCACGAACCCGGATCCTCTGGTCTCAGCCTCCCAAGTACTGGGATTATAAGTGTGCACTACCATGCCCGGCTTATACTACTACTTTTTGACTGATGAGACTTCTATTGGCAGACTAGTTGTTTTCCTTTATGGGTAATTTGCCTCATCTCGTATTCTTTCTCTCTCTCTCTCTCTCTCTCTTTTTTTTTTTTTTTTGCAGTACTGGGGATGGAACAAGCCCAAGGGGTGCTCTACCACTGATCTATAACCCCAGCCTCCCTTTTTTATCTACTGGGGATTGAACTCAGGGAAATTCTACCTCTGAGCTACACCCACAGCCCTTTTTATTTTTTATTTTGAAACAGGGTATCATTAAGTTGGTGATGCTGGCCTTGAACCTTCCATCCTCCTGTCTCAGCCTCCCAAGTCCTGGGATTACTGGCGTGGGCCACCATGCCCAGCTTTCATCTCATTCTCTTTAAGCTCCTTCAGCTCCAGGTGGCATTCCCTCCTCCACTGTGCTGTGGAGTTAGAAAGTTATTCCAGAAAAGCAGGTGCCTCTGTAACTTTGAGATCTTTGGAAGGGTATATGGAGATTCAAATGTAAGCACTTGTTCACTAGCCTAGAAAAAAACAGTGAAGCGCTTATAAATTCTTATCTTATTTGGTCTTCTTAAATGTTTCAAAGTCCTTCAGATCTCACAGTTACTGTGTGTGCTAGCAGTTTCTGCTGAAGGAAGAAGCTCATAAAGCAAACTTCCTCAGGCTTCACGGTGCCCATGAACCTGCTCACCCACAGCACTTTCCTGATGTGGTTTTCTCCTGCCTGTAAAGGAGGAGCTGCCTGCCAAGGAGCCTGCGGAGAGAAACCATTCCTGGCACCTTTCAAGTCAAGACTTTTTTTTCTTTTTTTTTTTTTTTTGTACTTGAGATTGAATCCAGAGACATTCTACCTCTGGGCTGCATGCACCCGCACCCCAATTTATTTTTTGTTTTGAAACAGGGTCTTACTAAGTTGCTAAGAATCTTGCTAAATTGCTGAGGCTGGTCTCATACCTGCAATCCTCCTGTCTCAGCCTCCCAAGTAATGGGATTTCAGACGTTCGCCACAATGCCTGGTGTATTTCTTTTCTTTCTTTCTTTTTTTTTTTGTGGTACTGGGGGTTGAACCCAGGGGCATTCTACTTACAAGCTACACCCCCACCCCTAGTTTTAATTCTTTATTTTGAAACAGGGTCTCACTAAGTTGTGGAGGGTCTCACTAAGTAGCTGAGGTTGACCACGAACCTGCGATCCTCCTGTCTCAGCCTCCCAAGTACTGGGATTACAAGCGTGTGCCACCATGTCCAGCTTGCCCAGTTTATTTCTACTTATTTCTTTTATTAGTTTTTGAGAGTTTTTTTTATCATGAATGAGTGTTGAAATTTGTCAAATACTTTTCCTAACTCTATTGAGATGATAATGTATTTTCTCCATGTGCTGGATTACTTTTTATTTTTCTATGTGGTATACTATTTAATGTGGTGTATTTATTTTATATTATTACACGTTTTGGTATTTGGATATTTATGCAACCTTGCATTACTGTGTCAATCTCAGATTGTCATGATATATATATTTTTTTTGATGGTACTGGATTTTTTTTTTTTTTTTTTGCGGTACCGGGGATTGAACCCAGGGGCGTTCTACCTCCGCGCTATATCCCCAGCCCTATTTTTTATACTTTATTTTGAAACCGGGTCTCATGAAGTTGCGGAGGGCCTCACTAAGTAGAGAGAGAGAGACAGGGAGAGAGAGAGAGAGCTGAGGCTGGTCTTGAACCTGGATCCTCCGGTCTCTGCCTCCCAAAGTACTGGGATTACAAGCATGCGCTACCACGCTCGGCTGATGGTACTGGATATTGAGCCCAGGGCATTCTACCTCTGATCTACACCCTCAGCCCTTTTTCTTTTTTATTTAATTTTATTTATTTGTTTATTTTTTGTGGTACTGGGGACTGAACCCAGGGGTATTCTACCTCCGAGCTACACCCCCAGCCCTATTTTTTTATTCTTTATTTTGAAACAGGGTCTCACTAAGTTGCGGAGGGTCTCACTAAGTAGCTGAGGCTGGCCGCGAACCCAGATCCTCTGGTCTCAGCCTCCCAAGTACTGGGATTACAAGCGTGCGCCACCACGCCCGGCTTTTATTTTTATTTTGAAACAGGATCTTGTTAAGTTGCTGAGGGTCTCACTAAATAGCTGAGGCCGATTGTGAACCTGTAATCCTCCTGTCTCAGCCTCCCAAGTACTGAGATTACAAGTATGCGCCATCACGCCCGGCTTCTTTTTAATTATGACTCTTGTGGGGTTTTTTTACTTTCTTGAAAACTCAGCTATACATGTAAAAGGATGCTTTATGTATCTTACTCAGTATTTCTAGGTATTTAGAGAAGGACATTCTTTGGGATTGGTAAACTGTTGTATTGCATGAAGCTGACGTCTCATATTCTATCAGAACTACAGTTAAGTGTTGACAATCTCATTCTTGGGATATTTTGGTTCTTAGGTCAAGAACTATGGCATTTATTTATTTATTTATTTTTGTGGTGCTGGGGATTGAACCTAGGGGCTTTCTGCCTCCAAGCTATATCCCCAGCCCTATTTTATTTTTTATTTGGAAACAGGGTCTTGCTAAGTTGATGACAACCTCACTGAATTGCTGAGGCTGACCTCGAACCTGAGATCCTCCTGTCTCAGTCTCCCAAGTACTGGGATTATAAGCGTGCGCCAGCACACAGGACAAACTGTGGCATTTATTAATAACCAAATAACATTAACTCAAGCTTAGCATTGGTTTATTAGAAAGCATATACATGACACTGTACCCAGACACTGAATGAGGCTTCCTGCTCACCTGATGTTTATTTTTAGTTGGAAACAATTCATTGTGAACAATTTGAAATAGTTCACGCAGAAAAATTACCCAATCATTTTTTTATTTTATATATATATATTTTTTATTCTTTTTTATTCTTAGTGTCCCTCCCCCCCTACCCAATCAATTTGTGCTACCACGCCCCAAGGGCTTTAGTAAATCTTTTTTTTTTTTTTTGCGGTACCGGGGATTGAACCCAGGGGCGTTCTACCTCCGTGCTACACCCCCAGCCCTATTTTTTTTTATACTTTATTTTGAAACCGGGTCTCACGAAGTTGCAGAGGGCCTCACTAGGTAGAGAAAGAGAGACAGAGAGAGAGAGAGAGAGAGAGAGAGAGAGAGAGAGCTGAGGCTGTCCGCGAACCCGGATCCTCCGGTCTCCGCCTCCCAAAGTACTGGGATTACAAGCGTGCGCCACCACGCCCGGCTAGTAAATCATTTTGATTCCTGGTGTGTGTGTGTGTGTGTGTGTGTGTGTGTTGCTAGGGATTGAACCCAGTAGCATTCTACCTCCAAGCTACACCCCCAGCCCTTTTTCTTTTGAAACAGGGCTTTGCTAAGTTGCTTAGGCTGGTCTCAAACCTGCGATCCTATCTCAGCCTCTTGAGTACTGGGATTACAGGTGTGCACCACCAAGTCCCGCCTGATGTTAGTTTTTACGGCTACAGGTTCCCAGGGGAAATATTCTCTTTTCAATATCCTGCCACCACGTTAAGGCTCTGTGTATCTAACACATCCTATCTCACCTTCCTCTTTGAAGCAGTGCCAGTGAATTCCTCGTTCACCCAGCTCCAGATCATAAAAGTGCTGCACCCACAGCCCTGTTTTCTTTTTTATTTGAAAATAGGGTCTTGCAAAGTTGCTAAGGTCCTCGATAAATTGCTGGGGCTGGCTTCAAACCTTCGATCCTCCTGCCTCAGCCTCCCAAGTACTAGGGTCACAGGTGTGCATCACCCTGCCCAGCTCTAAACGGGGTCTTCATCGAGATTTTATTGCCTTTGTGGCACATGCTATTTTTTCTTTTTCTAGTACTGGGGATTGATCCCAGGGGTATTCTACCTCTGAGCTACACCCCCAGCCCATTTTATTCTATTTATTTTATTTTGTGTGTGTGTGTGGTACTGGAGATTGAACCCAAGGGCATTCTACCTCTGAGTCCTCAGCCCTTTTGATCTTTTATTTTGAAACAAGGTCTCACGAGGTTGCTGAGAATCTCACTACATTACTGAAGCTGTTGTTGAACCTGTGATCCTCCTGTCTCAGCTTCCCAAGAACTGGGATTACAGGCATGCACCACCATGCCTGACTTTTTTGTGTGTGTGATACTAGGGATGGAACCAGGGGCATTCTACCTCTGAGCTACACTCCCAGCCCGATTTTACTCTTTTATTTGAAACAAGGTCTCACTAATTTGCAGAGGGCCTCACTAAGTTGCTGAGGCTAGCCTTGAACCTGTGATCCTCCCATCTCAGCCTCCCAAGTACTGGGATTACAGCATGCACCACCACACCTAGCTCCGGACATATTCTGTATACCACTTTACTAACCTAGTTCTTTATTAAAACCAGCATGAACTGTTGCAACAGGCTCCTGGCTGGTCTTCCTGCCTGACCCCACTCCCTCCTTTCTACATCCTGCTCCTCAACAGGGTCATCAGAAATACCTAACTGAGAGCACTGGTGGTAGCAGGACTCTTCAGGGGGTCCCTGTGTTCCTTCCTGTAGCATAAGATCCAGATCTCTTAACCTGTCCCGCAATTTGGCACTAGATGTATTTATAGCCTGTGAAAATGCCTGGAAAGCTGTGAAGGACCAGCTGAAAGTGAGCTCCGCCCTCCCGTCCCACGCTGGTGTGGGTGGCTGCTCACTGCGCACATCACTGCTCCAGCTTGGCTTTGAAGGTGGGACTGTGGCCTGCTTTAGTGTATGTAGGTTCAGCAGCTCACAGGGTACCCAGAACGTGGAGGGTATTCTTATGTGTTTGGCAGGTTAATTACTATATAAATGACTATATCCGATATTAAAATGGTTTAGGGAAGACATTGCCATATAGTATAGCAAGGTCAAACAGTTGTTTAATTTTTCTGAATGAATAACTTCAAACCACAAAACAAGTGGTGGCTCATGCCTGTAATCCCAGTACTTGGGAGGCTGAGACAGGAGGATCACAGGTTCGAGGACAGCCTCAGCAAGTAGTGAGATTCATCAACCTAGCGAGACACTGTTTCAAAATAAAAATAAAGTCGGTCGTGGTGGCACACGCTTATAATCCCAGTCCTTGGGAGGCTGAGATAGGAGGATCGCAGATTTGCGACCAGCCTCAGCTACTTAGTGAGGCCCTCCGCAACTTAGTGAGACCCTGTTTCCAAATAAGAAATAAAATCGGGCTATGGGTATAACTTGGAGGTAGAATGCCCCTGGGTTCAATCCCCAGTACCAAAAAATAAATAAATTAAAATTAAAATAAAAGTAGGGCTGGAAGTATAGCTCAGAGGTAGAATGCCCCTGGGTTCAATTCCCAGTACCACACACACATACACAAGTATATTCATACTTGATTAATCAGCATTTCCTTCATTAGAAATGTAGTTTTTAAAGTTCTGTCATTTTGAAAATTTAAAACCTAGAACAGAAGGAGAGGATTCTGGGAAGATGGTGGGTAGGAAGCAGCTAGTAATCTCTCTCTCCTCCTCATCTGCAGTGCACAATCTGATGTAACTCTTTTGGAACTCTGGAGTCTGTTGAGGCTTGTGGCTTCTAGGGAAGGCTCAGATGGTAAATTGTGGTTAATTTTGGTCAGTTTGAGCTCTAAGCACAGTAGCAGATCCCTGTCCCTCACCCCCAGCTGTGTGAAAAACAGCTGTTCCTGGGACATCTGTACAGAGCTTGCACCAGGATCCAGGATGGGCAAAAGCACCCTGTACCCTACGTAGTTAGGATCTGTGCTGATTGCTGCGTGTGTGTGTGTGTGTGTGTGTGTGTGTGTGTGTGTATGCCCTTTTAATTTTTTTTTGTTTGTTTTGAGACTGTGTCTTGATAGGTTGCTGAGTCTTAAGTTGCTAAGAGTTTGACTAAGTTGCTGAGACCTTGCTAAATTGCTGAGGCTGGCCTTGAACCTGTGATCCTCCTGTCTCACCCTCCCAACTAATGGGATTACAGGAGTATGCCACCACACCTGACTCAGTTGCTAATTTTGATCACTGAAGTGTATCAAAAAGGTGGATGGAGCCAGGTGTGGTGGCTCACGCTTATAATCCCAGTTCTTGGGAGGCTGAGACAGGAAGATCTCAGGTTTGAAGCCAGCCTCAGCCACTTAGTGAGGCTCTCAGCAACTTAGCAAGACCCTGTTTCCAAATAAAAAATAAAATAGGTCTGGGGTGTAGCCTGGGGGTAAAAGGCCCCTGTGTTCCATCCCCAGTAGCACACACAAAAAAAAGGTGGCTGGCCATTGTTGCTACACCCTGCCCCGTTGTTGCAAGTCCCTGCCTCTCCAGCTGAAGTGGCTTCCAGGGGATTTAAAAAGCTGGTGCCTCCTTCCTGCTTCATGTTACTCTTTTCCTCTCTTGGGAGCTAGACACTAAGAAATGGGACATAGAGGGTGTGAGGGTGATCTGGCTGCAGCATCTGTCATCCCATCCATCACCAGGGTTGATTCGGTGGATCTGGCTTGCTAGGCAAGTGTCCCTTTCCCTCCTCACTGCTCCACGTGGGTCCCTCCAACGTTACACTCTCCATCAAAGAGGATGACCTCCCCAGTAGAGGAGGACCATTCTCTAGTCGAGGATGCTCGATTAGCTGAGCCCCCTGCGGGAACCTCCGAAGAAGCTTTCAGGTCCACTTGTAGAATGGAGGGTAGTCAAGCTTCTCAGACCGCAGACTCATCAAATGAAGTGCTGCCTGGGGCAGTCGCTGTTCTTAAGAAGAACAGGTCATTGAAAAGCAACTGCATGTAAGGGGAGATTAGAAAGTGACTGCGAGTGCCCAGGGAAAGATGGAGGCTTCGGAAAAGACCTGCGAAGGCCTACGTTTATACATAACTCGGGCTGATCCTCGGCACAGAGACTGCCTAAAATAGCAAACAGCAATTTTTTTTTTTTTTTTTTGCGGAACTGGGGATTGAACCCAGGGACATTCTACCTCTGAGCTACACCCCCAACCCTATTTTTTTATTTTTTATATTGACACAGGGTCTCAGTTGCAGAGGCCTCACTAAGTAGCTGAGACTGGCTGTGAACCTGCGGTCCTCCTGTCTCAGCCTCTCAAGTACTGGGATTACAAGTGTGCGCCACTAAAACACACACACACACTCCACAAAAACCATCACCAAAAATAATAACAAAACCCAGCAAGCCAGGCATGGTGGCGCATGCTTGTAATCCCAGTACTTGGGAGGCTGGGACAGGAGGATCACAGGTTCGTGGCCAGCCTCAGCTACTTAGTGAGACCCTCTGCGACTTAGTGAGACCCTGTTTCAGAAAAAATAAAGAATAAGAAATAGGGCTGGGGGTGTAGCTCAGAGGTAGAATGCCCCTGGGTTCAATCCCCAGTACTGAAAAAAAAAATCACTAATGCTGGGCATGGTGGCACACGCTTGTAATCCCAGTACTTGGGAACTGAGAGAGGAGGATCACAGTTTCAAAGCCAGCCTCAGCAATTTAATGAGGTTCTCAGCAACTTAGTGAGACCCTGTTTCCAAATAAAAAATAAAATAGGTCTGAAGATGTAGCCCAGAGGTAGAACACCCCTAGGTTTCATCCCCAGTACCACACACACACAAATCTCTAGAGGGCTTCACAGGCAGATTTGAGCAGGCACAAGAAAAGAATCTGTGAACAATGGAAATTATCAAGTCTGAAGAACAAAAAGAAGAAAGGTTGAGCCGGGCATGGTGGCACACACTTGTAATCCCAGTACTTGGGAGGCTGAGAACGGAGGATCTGAGTTCGCAGCCTGCCTCAGCTACTTAGACCCTGTTTCAAAATAAAGAATAAAAAATAGGGCTGGGGGTATAGCCCGGAGGTAGAATGCCCCTGGGTTCAATCCCCAGTACCACAAAAAAAAGTTGAAGAAAATATGTAAAGACATAATGGCTGAAAACTCCCTAAATTTGATAGAAGTCACAAATATAAGTCCAAGAAGTTCAGTGAATTCTAAGGTGAACTCAAAGAGACCCACACCAAGACATATTATAATAAAACTTTCAAAAGCCAAAGTCAAAGAGAATCTTATTTTTTTCAGAGGAAGCAAAGAGAACTTTGAAAGCAGCAAGAGGGAAATGACTCATCACACACAGTGGATCCTCAGTAAAATGATGAGCAGATTTCTCATCGGAAACTTTGGAGGCCAGAAGGCAGTGGGCTGATATATTCAAAGTGCTAAAAGAGCCAGGTGTGGTGGCTCACGCTTGTAATCCCAGTACTTGGGAGGCTAAGACAGGAGGATCGCAGGTTTGTGGCCAGCCTCAGCAATTTAGTGAGGCCATCTGCAACTTATTGAGACCCCATTTCCAAATAAAAAATAAAATAGAGTCAGGCGTGGTGGCGCACGCTTGTAATCCCAGTACTTAGGAGGCTGAGACAGGAGGGTCGCAGGTTTGCGGCCAGCCTCAGCTACTTAGTGAGGCCCTCTGCAACTTAGTGAGACTCTGTTTCAAAATAAAGTATAAAAAATAGGGCTGGGGGTGTAGCTCGGAGGTAGAATGCCTCTGGGTTCCATCCCCAGTTCCGCAAAAAAAAAAAAAAAAAAAAAAAAA
>PVJS01045306.1:0-16288 GCA_004027185.1 Glis glis
AGGGCCAGGGGTGTAGCGCGGAGGTAGAACGCCCCTGGGTTCAATCCCCGGTACCGCAAAAAAAAAAAAAAAATATATATATATATATATAACTGATAATAGTATTAAAAATCTCAGAACAGTATATATTATATAATTCTGAGTTTTTTGAACCAATATGCTTAAGAGATTAAGTTTTTTTGATGTCTAAGAATTATTTGAGGGAAAGGTCATATGCCACTCATATCTCCCCCAAAGAGCAAACCCCACCTCAATACTCAAATAAGACTAGCAAACAAAATTACAAACAGAGATCATTTGGATTAGTTATCTCATTTATTATCAATTCTAAAAATTAATGTTTTAGTTTAAATAATTCTGTTTATATCAGACACATGCATATGCCATAAGACAATGGTAGAACAAATGCTTATAACCTACTATTAATTTTAATATTTAGAAATAGAATATTCTATGTCTTCAATTCTCCAAAGAAATGTAACACCATTAACATTTAAATTTAACATTACTTTTAAGTTCTTCGTTTAAATTCTTTCTAATTTCTTTAAATATTTTATGATCATTAATGTGGTTTGAAATCCACTTCTATGACATATACTAGATATGTCAGTTCCTGAGAGATTTATTGCATATGTCCCAAACATTGCTGAGTATTTAGTCTTGAAATTACATTTCTTACCTAAAGATTATCGTGAAAGGATCCAATGGGTTTATGGATGGATCAAATTATTTACACTGTGTTATCAGATGAATCTGGCTTTTAAGCCCCCAAAATACACTTTTTTTTTACTTTTTGTTTGTATTTATTTATTTATTTTAATTCATTTATTGGTGCATTGTAATCATACATTTTGATAAGTGTCAGGGTAGCAGAAGCATACTCAAATCAACTTTCATATTTTAGATCTGATTAAAATAATTTAAGGGGATTTTTAAATACAAATAGAGTTTTCAATTGTCAAAGTTTACTAAGTGGAGTTTAAACCATTTAGTACATACATACTCAAACGATGTACACTATTCTGGCAGAGATTGATAGTTTTATGTTTTTAGAAATATATATGTATATTATGTATACAATATTTATATAGATATAGATATATATTAGGTTGTCCTTAATTCACTTGTTTTCACCTATTTTGTAAGCATTATATAACTCGAAGGCATGATTTCTTGTTAAAGGTAATTCCTACTCCATGTGCCTTTCATGAGCAAATTAATCATATTAGAGTGAATAGGTCTCAATGAAATAGTAAGCACAGGGAGAGTACAGATACTGTGCTCCTGTTTTGGTTTTAGACAGTTATTCTCTGCAAAGATCCAGATGTTTGGTGGTCTCAAATGGATCTTCTGAGGCAGGTACCCATTTCAGTTTAATGTTAAGGTAATTTTAAGTGTTATTTTATATCCTTAGGGAAATCAGATTTACATCCATCCTAACAGTTAGAAAAAGACAGCCAAGTAGAGAGGAGATTAAAAGTCATTCTTCCAGGACTTAATAAGTACCATTTAAGAGAATGAGACATCCTTCTGAATTAAATTAACTACCTTGTATTTTCCACAGACTGTATTCTTTACAAATATAAACAAACCTGTTCTGAGAGATTTCTACAAGTGTATCCTTGAGCAGAAAAAATGAGGATAAGTTGACAATTAAAATTCTACTAAAATGCTAGGGTATGGCAATCCATCACCTTAATTTTAAAAATTCTATAAAGTTATCCATATAATTTATGCACCGATTTGTTATGATGCACTCCAATTTAATTGCTGGAGACATTCAACTTTTCTACTTACTGATTAACATCATACATTTATCTTAAACAATCTTTGCCTTCATTTATTGCTTAAGTAAAGTATGTTTTTACCTGTTTCGGGAGATAGTAAGATTTTGTAGTAAAGGCAGCCAATATGAAGAAAACGTTTCCACAGTTGAAATGCTGTTATCATCCAAGTGTAATTCTCTTAGCAAAACATGATTCTCCAAGGATGGAAGCTATATTTAAATATAGTTCATTAGCTTATATTAAGCAAAATATTTTGCCAGTTAACAAAATTTAAAAATAGAAAACCTATCAAAGTGTACAACAAATAATTCAACTTACCAAAACTTACAACAAATAGCAAATCATAAATCAAAAGTAAAATATTTTAAGACTTTTAGTATGAATAAAACTTTTACTAATTAACTTTATAATTTTAATACTCTTTATAATGGTATTCCATGACAAAATATAGTTAGAATTTTATAATAGATATATTTAGCTCTATATATGTAAATAATACTGAAAAGTTATGATTTGCTTATAATATTGAATATTATAAGAAGTTAATGTTAATTTAAATTTAAAATATCATGACTGTTCAACATTTCTTAAAGTAAGAATTATAAATAAGTTGGAAATCAAATGCATCTGACTAAAAAGAGAAAATTTATTCAAAACTGCTTTTAAAATATGAGTCTTATATTTCTATCAAATGAAAAATGTTGCATTAATAACAGAAATCAATTGATTTAAAGCAATTACCTCACTTAGATAATTTCCCTGTAACTTCAGTATTTGGAGCAATCCACAATTTTCAATGCCCTCAACATCAGTAAGATGATTATATGAGCAATCCAGGTATATAATGGTAGGAGTATCACAAAGACCTTTTGTACTAATTAACTGATTGTGGTCCACAACTAGTTGCTGAAGATTTTTCAAAGATTCTAACCCACCTGGAAGAAAAATTTTCTAAGATCATTTGTATAATCTATTCTTTCTAAAATATGTTATTATTTAAACTGACATCTGGGGGACATGTTTTTGAATGGCATCGTTATATATCAATTGAAAACTGAACAAAATATTTAAAGGCATACATTGGGCACTGAATGCTTTATTTTCAAATAACAATGGGAAAAGAAGAAAGCCAATCTGAGACAGAATTTCCTATTAACTCACTTGAAGATGGAATACACCTGTGAAACTTTCGTAGGGTCACCCAAAAAGAAAACCACAGATGAAACATTAGATTATGCATTAAGGAAACAAAGAGTTTGGCAAAGGAAGCTGAAAAGAAACAGCAGACAAAGCAAGCAAAGGAACAATTGGGAGGCAAACAGAAGAAAAGGCAAACAATTCTGTGATGAATGGAGGGGGTCAGAAAGAACAAAAATAAAATAATACACACTTTTAATTACAAATCGTATTTTTATTTATACTAAATTATATAAGGTCTACAGTGTCAGTCACAATAAGAAGAGGTTACTGCTTTGGCACTGATGGAGCAGGTGAAGACATTTTTGCTAGAGGCATTAATACAGTAACCACTATGAAAGCCACAGTGTGGTAGAAGTGGAGAAAATGTGTGTAGACGACTTTTGATAATGGAGAGAAGGTTCTCCAAAGTCCTTAAATGGCCTACAAAACCTTCTGTGATTTGTCTCTCATTATCCCTCTAAACTCATCCTCTACCACTGTCCCCTTTCTCAATTAATTCCAACAGGATGGAATGAATTGTAAGGGTAAGGAATGAATCCTTACTGTCCCTAAAATATGCCACACAGGCTTCCTTCCACACATGATCAGTATGTGACATGTTAAGCTCATCAGCTACTACAAAAATTTCAGAGACCCTGATTTTCAATCAATATACAGAGATTCTATTAGAATCCATATTTCAATCTGCTAAAGATTCCAATCCAATGGAAAAACCATAATTCCAAGCCACAGAATATGGAGGAATATTTTATCTTATATTTCTTTTTTTTTTTTGGTACCGGGGATTGAACGCAGGGGCGTTCTACCTCCGCGCTATGCCCCCGGCCCTATTTTTTATACTTTATTTCGAAACCAGGTCTCACGAAGTTGCACAGGGCCTCACTAAGGAGAGGGAGAGAGGGAGAGAGAGAGAGAGAGAGAGAGAGAGAGAGAGTGAGATAGCTGAGGCTGGCCGCGAACCCGGATCCTCCGGTCTCTGCCTCCCAAAGTACTGGGATTACAAGCGTGCACCACCACGCCCAGCTTTTATCTTATATTTCTATTTTCATAAGTCCATATAAAGAAGTTCCTTGCAATATTACTTACATGGAAAGAAATGGAGACAAGTGAAATATCATACATCAATAAGGGAACAGTTAAATAGATTTATGATATTATTATATAGATTATATATGTATTAGATCTATAGTTTTATACATATCTAATATATATCAGATAAATTATGTAATATATTAGAGTATTATATATATCATTAGATATTATTATAAAATGAATGAATATGCATAATCTTCAAATATGTAGTAGTACTGTCTTGGAAAAATATCCATGAAATATATTCCTGCATGCAAACCTAATAAGCTTTTAGCTATTGAGTAAATCTAAATCTTAATCTATATGTGTACTTCAATCTAAATCTATATATCTATAATTGCATTGCATAGGACAAGGTCTGGATTCATTTGTAAATCGTTGTTCACAATGGTAACTCCTACAAAATGAGAGAGAGAAGGGTGATCAAAATTTAACTGTTTAAACTGCATATATCTCTATTTGTGTGTGTGTGGTACTGGGGATGGAACCCCGGGGGCATTCGACCTCTGAGCTCCACCGCCAGCCTGATTTGTTTTTTAATTTATTTTGAAACAGGGTCTCACTAAGTTGCAGAGGGCCTCACAAGTAGCTGAGGGCTGGCCGCGAACCTGCGATCCTCCTGTCTCAGCCTCCCATGTACTGGGATTACAAGTGTGTGCCATCACACCCGGCTATCTCTATTTTTTTAAAAAATAAATTACAATGACTTCATGTCATCTTTTTAAAACAATACATTTCAAAATGAAACAGAGCAAGTATTGAAGAGAACTGATATTCAGTATTTAATCTTAACAACAACAACCTAATTGGCTCTCAAGCTGAACTATGAAAAAACTTGGGAAAACCTGATGCTGTTCTCCATTGTGTGTTTCTTTTAAGTGAGAGAACACTGTGTAAACAAAGAAAGACATAACTCTTATATTTTAAAATGAAAAATTTAAAAGAAATTCAGCAAAATGGTGAAAACCAAACTTGGTCTGGTCTCTAAAATACTGGTCTAACTATTGCAGTGAGGAAAAAGATGAATTTGGGAAAAGTAAATTTTGAATACATAATTTAAAAGTCAGCCTAACCAGAAAAAAAAAGAAAATTATTTTTAAAATAGAACTGAGGTCTTCCAACAACCATGTGAGTAGGTTTGGCAGATTGTTTCTCAGTCTTGTGGAGCTGTAAGATGATGGCAGTGCTGGCTGAGAGTTCAAATGCAACTTCACAAGAGACCCCAGCTAGAACATTCAGCTAAGCCATTCCCAGACTTCTGACCCATAGAAAATGTTGTTCTAAACTTCTAAATTTTGCAGTGATTTGCTTCATGCCAATATATAACAATACAACAAGGATGCTATTCAAAAGAAAACACAACTCAAGAATTATGTTGGGGATATTTGGGACTAGGGAAAAACATTCTGGTCAAATCTAATATGACAAGTTGTCTAAAATATTAAAGCAGCAGAAGTAGACAAACAAATGACCAAAATAACACCATGACAGAACCAAGTAAGTAATTTAGAAACAACATAATACAGAAGGATGGAAACTGAACTGCCCACAAAGAGAGATAATCACAATGAGAATAATGTGTGAAGAAGATGCAGAAAAAAGGCATAGATTAAATCAGTTAATAGTGGACATGAAAGACAAATATACCCAAAATATAGATCATCTATGACTGAAAAATAGACCCAAACCAAAAAAGTTTTGACTTGAGGAAGGATACAGACCTAATAATATTATGTCCATATATGAGGGTTCATTAACAGCCTTACTAGTATGTATAGGAAGGGAGGAGAGTGGATGGGTTTAGGAGGGAACCACACCAAGAGTAGTTGTGTGTATATGAATGTATCACTTTGAATTTCACTATGATGTATAATTATACTGTACCAAATAAAATCCAAAATATATATAAAAAATTTCCAGAAGTGAAAAACTTAATCTGTAGTTTGAAAAGGGCATTATTTTCCAAGAAAAACTTACATAGATATATTGACATTAAGATGCTTCTTGGTTATTGATGAAGGACAAAGAAATCTATTCACTATCCAGGCAGAAATCAGTTATGAAGAGAGACACTTTCAGGTAGCATGAACAACACAAAATACCATATATGCAATGGAGCAAAGACCACAAAGTACCAAATAAAAGAGTGACCCCAAAATACAATGCACAACCACATTCTCCTTCAAGCATGAAGGCAACTCACAGACATTCTCAGATGTGAAAGAATTCAGGGAATATAGCGTCCATTAAGCTAACTTTAAAAATAATTTTTTTAAAAAGGCTAAGGAACTATGTAATCCAGACAAGCAAGAAAGGTCCAATACAAATATAATATTTTCCCAAATATTTTCAATCTACAATTGGTTGAATCCATAGATGGGGGCCTACTATGTTTATGTTTATGGTTTTCTGTTTGTTTGGTTGATTTTTGGTACTGGGGATTGAACCCAGGGGTATTCTACCTCTGAGCTTGACCCCCAGCCCTATTTTGAAACAGGATATCAGTAAATTTCTGAGGATCCTGCCAAATTGCTGAGGCTGGCCACGAAACTATGGTCCTCCGATCTCAGCCTCCCAAGTATTAGGATTACAGGTGTACACCACCATGCCTGATATGTTTACGTATATTTAAACTCTGAATACAGACATCAAAACAAAGAGGCACAATAAATTGAAACAGGGTGACTACCAAGAAATAAATAGTAACACTGGAGTAAACTGATGAAAACAATAAACAAAGAAACAAGCTAAGTGAGATTAGCCAGTCTCAGAGTTGTATGTTATCCCTCATATGTGGAAGCTAGAGAGAAATTGAGTGACAAAAGAGACTTCAGATAAAGGAGTAGAGGCTCCAAAGAAATGATGGAGGGGGTTTAGGGGAGGGAGGAGGGGGGTTAGAGACATAATGAAGGTAATTTAAATAATGCTATGTACATATATGAAATTATCAATACCAATCTCAAAGACACATACAGGGAAGGGGAGGGAGGGGGGTGGGATCCAGAGGGAAATACATCAAATGTGTACATATATATTTCTATCACTCTATACCTCAGTATGATGTATAATTACAATGCACCAATAAAAGTATAAAAAATCATAAAAAGAGAAGTTACATCCAAGGATCAACTATCAGGTTGATGCATATGAATATAAGCAAAACAAAACAAAAATAAGAAAAAATGGAATATATTCATGATACATAAATTGTAGGCCAAGTAGCAAGGTAGCAAGTCTATAGCTTTTATATATATAATATATATATGCATGCATGTATGCATTAAAACAAAATATTAGAGAATTTATCATGAACAGACCAATATTAAAGGAAATAGTAATTTATATTCTTCAGGCAGAAGGTACATTATAGATGAAAGATGGAATAAAGAGCAATGAAAAGTTTATACTGTATTACTACATAGTAATACAAATATAAGTACAGTATTATAAGTATAGTAATACTATATTACTACAGGTATCACATCTATAATATACTAAAAGAACAGTAAAATAATACATCACTAGTAATGTAACAAAGAAAAATTAAAACTTCAGTCAAACCAAAAGAGAGCAAGAATAGATAAAATGAATAGGCACAGAAATGGAATTAAA
Organism: Glis glis; assembly: GCA_004027185.1. Taxonomy (NCBI): domain Eukaryota; kingdom Metazoa; phylum Chordata; class Mammalia; order Rodentia; family Gliridae; genus Glis; species Glis glis. The sequence goes on from PVJS01045306.1 coordinate 7,692, forward strand.
TCGTAAGACAGTGAATTTAAACTCAAATATGATTATACTTACTTATTATAATTAATTATTAGGAACTAAAGGCTAAAGGCTACAAATCAAAGATGGAATTTGTCAGCCAGCTTGGATAAAACAACAAATTTTCATATTACATGAGACATACTGAAAATAGAAATTATAAAATGTTGTATGTCAAAGGATAGAAAAGGATATATCAGATATATTCCCTTGCCCTCATGCAGGGATTTACATCATTCCCACCGCTGGTTCTCAGGCCTTCACACTCAAACTGAATTACACCCTCAGCTTTCCTGGCTCTTCAGCTTGCTGATGGTAGATTGTCAGAATTCTCAGCCTCCATAATGATAAATATCTAACTGTAGACACAGATGAGGACTTCCAACAAGATGTTTTACTAAAGGTACTAGACAAGCTTCCCTATAACAAAGAAGGATCCAAACCAAAGAATAAACAGCCGATATTCAGGTAGAATATTTGGAGGAGAGGGTTAGAGGACAATGCAAATAAAACAGAGAAGGTATGGAACAAGAAGATTCATAACAGCCCTGTAAAGAAGGGGATGAAGTAACTTACATCGACCACCCCATTGCCCCAGTCCAGACTCATGTGAACCTGGGAAAGTTTTCTCATTATGGGGAAAATGTTGCTGCTACACAGCACTATTTTGAGACTAAACCCACCCATAGCCACCTACATGTGGCCCTCAAGAGATTCACAGATACCTTCCCCACAGTCGCTGCATTTACCATGCACATAGCTATCGATCATAGCCAAAAAGGGTATATGAAGACTATCCTACTGTGCCCAACTGGAACCAAGGTCTACATGGCCTATCTAAGCAATACCCTACACAACACATCATCAGGAGAAAATCTTTTGTTACAAAAATTGGTAGAAAGAAGAGATCCACCAGAAGTGCAAATATCAGCATTGGAACACAAGAAATATGAAAAAAATAAATACAAGCTAATGTGATGCCTCCAAATGGATGCAATAATCTGGCAGCAGAGCCCAAAGAAACGGAAATTGATGAAATGTCTAAAAACTTCATAGTGATTTTTCTAAGGAAAATCAATGAGATATAATATAGACAGAAAATTCAATGAAATTAAGGAAGACAATTCATGATATGAATTAGAAATTCTGGAAAGAGATAGAGATCTTAAAAAAGAACTAAACAAATGCTGAAGCTAAAGCATTCAGCAAGTCAAATAAAAAATCCAGTTGGGAGCCTCAACCACAGATTAGATCAAGTAGAAGTAATATTGAACTTGAAGACAAGTCTTTTGAAATAATTCATTCAGACCCAAAAATTAAATTAAGAAAGCCTCTGAGACTCATGGGACATCATTAAGTGAACAAACATTCAAATTATGAGTATTCCAAAAGCAGAAAGGAATGGAAAAGGCTTAGGAAAAATTATTCAACAAAATAATATCAGAAAACTTCCCAAATCTTGGTAAATATATGACATCCATATCTAAGAAACCTGAAGGACACAAAATGGATCTGACCAAAAAAAAAAAAAATGTCCCCCCTGAGGTACATTATACTCAAATTGTAAAAAGTCAAAGACAAAGACAGAATTCTAAAAACAGAAAGAGAAAAGCACCAAATCACATTAGACAGACAACAGATTTTTCAGCAGAAACATTACAAGCCAGTAGAGAACAGGATGGCATATTCAAAATCCTGAAAGGGGAAAAAAAACACCCAGACTACCAAGAACACTATACCCAGTAAAATTATCCTTCACATATGAAAGAGAAATAAAGGCTTTCCAAGATAAATAAAAATTGAGGGAATTCATCACTATCAGATTACCTTAAAAAACTGCTCAAGGGAGTCCTATATCTAAAAGAAAAAGAAGACAACTACCATCATGAAAACAAATGAAAGTATAAAACTCAGCTGGGCGCAGTGGCGCATGCCTGTAATCCCAGTACTTGAGAGGCCAGACAGGAGGATCGCAGGTTTGAGGGCAGTGCTTAGTAACTTAGTGAGACCCTGTTTCAAAATAAAAAATAAAAAGGGCTGGGGGTGTAGCTCAGGGGTAGAGTGACCCTGAATTTAATATTTAATCCCCAGTAACAACACACACACACACACACACACACACACACACACACACACACACACACTATACAATTCATTAATCTAGTAGATATACCAAAGAGAAAAATAATAAAACTCTAGCAGTATAGAACATTACCAGACCACAAAAATAAGCAATAAAGGAGGAAGAAAGGAACAAAGGATACACAAAACAACCAGAAAAAATTAATAAAATGTAAGAAATGTCTTTATGTATCAATAATAACTTTGAATGCAAATGAATTAATTTATCCCAATTAAAATACTTATATTAGCTGAATAGGTTAAAAAAATAAGATTCAATGATACACTGCCTTACAAGAAACTCATTTCCCTGGTACAGTCTCACATAGACTGAAATTGAAGAGATGGAAAAATATATTCCATGCAAGTAGAAATCACAAGTAAAAGGTGTTGTTATACTTACATTAAGTAAAATAGACTTTAAATTAAAAACTTCAAAACAGAAAAAGGTCACTATATGATGATTAAGGGATCAATTTAATAAGAGTATATAACAATTATATAACAAGTATATATATAACAATTATATAACAATTATATATATATATATATACATATATATATATATACCCAATGGCAAACAACACAATTATATAAAGCAAACATTATTGATCTAGAAAGAATGGGAGACTCTAATACAATAATAGTTGGGAAGATCCAACTTTATATCAGTGGACATTTCAAACAAAAAATCAACAAAGAAACACTAGAGTTAAATGATATTATAGTAAACTATACTATAGAATAAATGGACTTAACACATTTATAGAACGTTTATTCCAACAGCTACAGAATATACATTTTTCTCATTAGAACATGAAATATTCTCAAAATAGCCCTTGATTATGCCATAAACCAATCTCAACATATTTGAAAAATGGTATTATATCATGTATCTTATCTGGCCCAAATGAAATAAAACTGGCAATCAACAAGATAAAATTTAGAAATTGTATCAGTGCTCAGAAACTACACATAATCCTCTAGGACAAATAGAACAAAAGAAATCAAAAGGGAGTTTTAAAACAAAACAATGAAAAAACTTTTCTAAAAAGCTGTAAACACAACAGACCAAAACCTAGGGGATACCACAAAGAAGTAATAAGAAGAAAATTTATAGCAATAAGAAATTACCTTTAAAAAAAGACAGAAACTTTTCAAATAAACAACCTAATGATATAATTCAAGGAATAAAAAAGAACAAAGGAAATGAAAAAATGAGTAGAATAGAAGAAATAGCAAAGACCAGAGGAGAAAATATAAATTAAATGATAATACAAATGATCAATGAAACAAAGTTGGTTTTTGGAAGATATACAAAATCAACAAAGCTTTAGCTAGACCAATAGAAAAGGAAAGAAGATCCAAATAAATAAACTTTGAGATGAAAAAGAAGATATTACAGCTGATACCACAGAAACACAAAGGACCAATAGGGGACTATTAAAAACAGCTACATGCCAATATATCGGAAAACCTAGAAGAACTGGATAAATTTACGGACAAATTTAACCTACCAAAAATGAACCATGAAGACAATGAAGGTGTGACCAGACCAATAACAGGTATTAAGACTGAATTATGATTAAAAAGTCTCTGCTCCAGAAAAGTCCAGGACAAGAAGACTTCACTGTTGAATTCTACCAAACATTAAACACTGATTCTTTTCAAACTATTCCAAAAAAAATTGAAAAGGATGGGAGTCTTTCAAACTCATTCTACAAAGCAGCACTATTCTGATATAAAAACCAGACAAGGACACAACAAAAAAAGGAAAACTACAGAAAAATTCCTTTGATGAACACATATGAAAGATCTCAACAAAATATTAACAAATTAAATACATTAAAAGAATTACACACCTTGACTAAGTAGAATTTATCCCAGAGATGCAAGTTTCAACATATACAAATCAATAAGCATTCTACTACATACTATCAACAGAATGACGGGCAAAAAATGTATTATCATCTCATAGATGTAGAAAAAGCATTTGATGAAATTTAACATCTCTTCATGATGTTAAATTCAGAATTACACACCTTGACCAAGTGGAATTTATCCCAGAGATGCAAGTTTCAACATATACAAATCAATAAGCATTCTACTACATACTATCAACAGAATGAAGGGCAAAAAATGTATTATCATCTCATAGATGTAGAAAAGGCATTTGATGAAATTTAACATCTCTTCATGATAGAAATTCTCAATAAATTATATATAAAAGGAATAAACTCAACATAAAGAAGGCTATGTATGACAAACCTACAGACCACATTTACATACTGAATGAGGAAAAGATAAAAGTCTTTCTTCTAAGATCTGGAACAGGAGAAAAAAAATGTCCACTTTCATCAATTTTATTGAATTTAGTATTGAAAGTCCTAGAGCAGTTAGGAAAAATAAATAAAAGCCATCCAAATACAAAGGGAGGAATTCAAATTATCACTATTTGGAGATGACATAATCCTATATATATAGAAAAACCTAAAGACTGTACCTAAAGACTCTTAGAACTGATAAATACAAGCCAGGTGTGGTGGCGCACGCTTGTAATCCCAGTACTTTGGGAGGCGGAGACCGGAGGATCCGGGTTCGTGGCCAGCCTCAGCTCTCTCGCTCTCTCTCTCCCTGTCTCTCTCTCTCTCTTTCTCTCTCTCCTTAGTGAGGCCCTCCACAACTTTGTGAGATCCGGTTTCAAAATAAAGTATAAAAAATAGGGCCGGAGGCGTAGCACGGAGGTAGACCGCCCCTGCGTTCAATCCCCGTACCGCAAAAAAAAAAAGAACTGATAAATACATTCACTAAATTTGCAGTATACAAAATAAGTATATAAAAATCAGTAGTATTTTTTTACACCCAAATAAACTTGCTGAGAAAGTAAGAAGGCAATCCCATTAACAATAGCATAAAAGAAGACATAGGAATAAATTTAGCCAAAGAAACTAGTGAACTCTACAATGAAAATTACAAAACAATGATGAAAAAAATTGAAGACTCAAAAAATATTATGTATTGAAATAATATTGTTAAACTAATATTATTAAAATGATCATACTACTCCAAATGATCTACAAATTCAATGCAATCTCTCAAAATACCAATGGCATGTTTGAGCAAAACGCAAAAGAAAAATCCTAAAATTCATATGTAATTACAAAATACCCAAACAGCCTAGGCAATCTTGAGCTAAAAAGTCAAACTTGGAGGTATCATATCTGATTTCAAAATATACTAAAGAACTATACAGTAACCAAGACAGCATAAAAATTGACACACAGACCAATGTAACAAAATAGAGAACCCAGAAATAAGTCCATGCATCTATGGCCAACTGATTCTTGACAAATAAACCAAAAACATACCCTGGAGAAAAAAATAGCCTTTTCAATAAATGGTTTTGAGAAAACTGGATATCCATATGCAGGCAAATGAAATTAGACCTCTATCTTTAACCATATATAAAATCAACTCAAAATGGATCAAATATCTAAATGTAAAATATGAAACTATGAAACTACTAGAAAAAAACCTGGAGGAAACATTTCAGGACATTGGAAATAATTTACTGGATAGGATCCCCAAAGGACAGGCAATGAAAACAAAAATAGTCATATGAGATTATACCAAACTAAGAATCTTCTTCATAGCAAAGGAAACAATCCCAGCTAAATAAGGAACTCAAAAAATTCAGTGATAGGAAACAAAACAAATACTCTAATTTAAAAAAGGGCAAGTGGGCCGGGCGTGGTGGCGCACGCTTGTAATCCCAGTACTTGGGAGGCAGAGACTGGAGGATCCGGGTTCGCAGCCAGACTCAGCTACTTAGTGAGGCTCTCCGCAACTTCGTGAGACCTGGTTTCAAAATAAAAAGGATAAAAAATAGGGCCAGGGGTGTAGCTTGGAGGTAGAACGCCCCTGGGTTCAATCCCCGGTACCGCATAAAAAAAAAAAAAAAGGGCAAGTGGGCTGGGAATGTAGCTCAGTGATAGAGCACTTGTCCAGTATGCCCAAGGCCCTGGGTTCAAGTCTCAGCATTGCAACAACAATAAAGGGGTAAGTGATCTGAATAGGAATTTCTCAAAAGAATACATGCAAATGGCCAATACATATATGAAAAATGCTAAATATCACTAGGCATTAGGGAAATACAAATAAAAAACATAATGAGTTATCATATCACCCTAGTCAAAATGGCTATTGTCAGAAAAGTAAAAAAATTACAAGTACTGGTGAAGATGCAGGAAAAAGGGAACTCCCATATGCTGTTGGTAGGAATGTATTTACAAAAATGTACTGATTTTAATACAGCCATTACGGAGAATAGTAAAAAAGTAAAGAAAAATTTAAAAACTAAAAAAAACTTTAAAAACTATAAATAAAACTATTATATGACCCAACTATCCCACTTCTGATATATATCTAAAGGAAATTAAATCAGCATATCAAAGAGATACCTGATCTGGGCTTGGTAGCATACACTTGTAATCTCTGTACTTGGGAGGCTAAGACAGGAAGATTGCAGATTCATGGTCAGTCTCAGCAATTTAGGGAGGCCCTCCTCAACTTAGGGAGGCCCTCCACAACCTAGCAAGACCCTGTTAGTAATGCATGCATATCTATGTTTATAGCTGTAATTCATAATTGCCAAACTATAGAACCAGTTGAGATGTCCATCAAAAGATGAATGGATTACAAAATTATGGGATATACACACAATGGAATTCTACTCAGCCATAATGGAGAACAAAATTATGTTATTACTTATATGTAAAAGCTAAAATAAAACAAAATAATAATTGATCTCATAGAAGAAGAGAGTAGGATAGTGACTACTAGAGACTGGGAAAAGTAAGAGAGTAAAAGTAAGTGGATATAGAAGTAGAAGTAAAAAGTAAAAGTAAGTGGAGATAGAAGATAGGTTAAATAATGGATACCAAAATACAACTAGATAGGAGAGATAAATTCTAGAGCCAGGCGTGGTGGCGCATGCTTGTAATTCCAGTACTTGGGAGGCTGAGACCGGAGGATCCGGGTTCGCGGCCAGCCTCAGCTACTTAGTGAGGCCCTCCACAACTTCGTGAGACCCGGTTTTAAAATAAAGGATAAAAAATAGGGCTGAGGATGTAGCTCGGAGGTAGAATGCCCCTGGGTTCAATCCCCAGTACCGCAAAAAAAAAAAAACAAAAATCTAGAGTTCTACAGCACTGTAAGGTGACTTTACAAAAATCTATTGTATATTTTATGAAGAATCAGAAGAGTTCAAAGGTTCCAAACACAAAGAAATGATAAATATTTAGGGAGATGGAAACACTAAATACTCTGTGGAAGCATTACACATTGCAATACGTACATGTATTAGATTTTCATACTATCCTCATTAATATGTATTATTAATATGTTAATTAAAATTAAGCACCCTCAGGAAAATAAATGATATATTATGTGAACATTAAACCAGTAGTTCATAAAGTATGGTTGAGAACCCCCCTCTTGGGATGCTCCTAAAGGTTTCAAAAGGTCAAAACTATTTTTTACAATAATTCTTCAGTGTTATTTACTTTAGTTTTCAGAGACTACAAAAATTTTGATAATATATCAAATTAAATGCTGAGGAAAATGAGAATCCAGCTGCCTTGTGTTAAGTCAGATATTAAAGAGACATAGCCAGGTGTGGTGGCACATGCTTGTAATCCCAGTACTAGGAAGGCTGAGACAGGAGGATTACAGGTCCAAGGACAGCCTCAGCAACTTAGTGAGGCCCTCAGCAACTTAGTGAAACCTTGTTTCAAAATAAAAAATAAAACATGGCTGGGTGTGTAGCTCGGAGGTATAATACCTCTGGGTTCAATCCCCAGTACCACAAAAAATAATAACTAATAAATAAAGAGACTTACAAATATATGAACAATACCCCTTACCTCACTATATCATTTTTAAAGATAGTAACTATAAAACTTAATAAATATCAAGGCTTTAATTTCTAAATGGATAAATAAAAGCTTAAAATGTTCTGTTTTTTTTCTGATACTGCAAATATTGATACATATAATCCATATAAATAAAAGCTATTTGAGAAGTCCTCAATAATTTTTAAGAGTGTACAATGGTCCTGTATCCAAAAGAGAGCTGGTCTGGTTTTATCAGACATAGAATACTTGGAAGAAAACTTTACTGTAAATGGTGACAAAATTTTTTAAAAAATTACTGAATTTTATAAAAACATATAACACAAATTTGCATAAACCAGGAAGGATCCAAGATGGCATCCAAGGGAGACACCACGCTATGATCTCTCTGAGACGCACACCTCATTCGCTGTGAAAGCAACCTCTCCACAGATGAAAAGCAACACAAACTTGAAATAAACAACGAAAAGTTTGAAACGCGACGGAATCAGAGCCAGAAGACAAAACAGAGGAAAGTAAAAAGCGCCAAACGCCTTACCTAAGGGAAGGCGGCGGCGC
>PVJS01045307.1:0-16288 GCA_004027185.1 Glis glis
TTTTTTTTTTTTTTTTTTTTTGCGGTACCGGGGATTGAACCCAGGGGCATTCTACCTCCGCGCTACAGCCCCAGCCCTATTTTTTTGTACTTTATTTTGAAACTGGGTCTCACGAAGTTGCGGAGGGCCTCACTATGTAGAGAGAGAGAGAGAGAGAGAACTGAGGCTGGCTGTGAACCCAGATCCTCTGGTCTCCACCTCCCAAAGTACTGGGATTACAAGCGTGCGCCACCACGCCCGGCTGAGGTATTGTTAAAGAAGTTTCTACCTGTGCCTATATGTTGGAGTGTTGAACCTATGCCCTCCTCTAGTAATTACACAGTCTCTGGTCTAACTTCCAGGTCTTTGCTCCATCTTGAGTTGACTCTTGTGCAGGGTGAGAGGTAAGGATTTAGTTCCATTTTTCTACAGATGGATAACCAGTTTTCTCAACACCATTTGTTGAAAAGACTGTCTTTTCTCCAACGTATGTGTTTGGCACCTTTGTCAAAAATCAATTGGCTATAAGTTTGTGGACTTGTTTCTGTATCTTCTATTCTGTTCCATTGGTCTATGTGTCTCTTTTTGTGCCAATACCATGCTGATTTTATTACTATAGCTCTGTAGTACAATTTGAAGTCAGGGATTGTGATGCCTCCTGCATGGTTCTTATTGCTGAGAATTGCCTTGGCTATTCTGGGTCTTTTGTTTCTCCATATGAAATTAATGACTGATTTTTCTAGATCAGTGAAAAATGATATTGGTATTTTGATAGGGATTGCATTGACTCTGTAGATCATTTTTGGCAGGATGGCCATTTTGATGATATTTATTCTGCCTATCCAAGAGCAGGGGAGATCTTTCCATCTTCTAAGATCTTCGACTTCTTTCTTCAGTGTTCTATAGTTTTCATTGTAGAGGTCTTTTACCTCTTTGGTTAAGTTTATTCCTAGGTATTTGATAGGTTTTGAAGTTATTGTGAATGGAATTGTTTTCTGGATTTCTTTCTCAGTGGATTCATGGTTGGCATATATGAAAGCTACTGAGTTTTTTAGGTTAATCTTGTATCCTACTATTTTGCTGAATTTGTTAATCAGCTCTAGTAATTTTTGGTTAAGTTCTTTGGGTCTTCTAGATATGGGATCATATCATCTGCAAATAAAGATAATTTTAATTCTTCTTTTCCTATTTGAACTCCTTTGATATCCTTCTCTTGTCTTATTGCTCTGGCAAGAGTTTTGAGTACTATATTGAAAAGGAGTGGTGATAGTGGGCATCCTTGTTTTGTTCCTGATTTTAAGGGGAATTCCAGCAATTTTCCTCCATTTAATATGATGTTGGCTTTGGGTTTCTTATATATTGACTTAATGATGTTGAAGTATGTTCCTTCTATTCCGATTTTCTCTAGAGTTCTTAACATGAATGGGTGTTGAATGTCCAAATCTTTTCCTATATTTGGAAAATTCTCTGAAATTATTTCTTTGAAGAGGTTTCTGATACCCTTGGCCTGTGCTTCTAAACCTTCTTCAATGCCTTTTATCCTTATATTAGGATGTCTTGTCCTGTATTTCTTGGATGGTCAGGGTGTGTTGTAATATCTTCTGTATATCGTTGACTGTGTTTTCAGTTTTGAATGAACTGTCTTCCAGGAGCGATGCCCTGTTTTCCATGTGGTCGAGTCTGCTAGAGTTGGTTTCTATTGCAGTCTTTAATTCGTTTATTGACTTCTTTATTTCGTTCAGAGTTTCTTTCTGATTCTTTCTTAGAGCCTCAATTTCCTCCTTCATCTTCTCTATGCTTTCTTTGGCACCTTTCATTATTCTGAAGATCAAAATTTGGAATTCTCCATCTTGTATTTCCTGCAGGTCAGTATCAGTAATCTCACTTGTTGATGCATTGTGTTTCTTGTTTCCTCACTGTTCCTCATGGTCGTATTTTCGGTGTTTTCAATTTTGTGTTTCTGTTGCCTCCGCATCATCTTCCTTTCTGTGTATAAGACCTCTTGATGGTACCTGTAGATCCAGTACGCTGCAGGGTGTGGTTCTCTTCCATCTGGTTGACAGGGGCAGTGTGTGTGTGTGGGGGGGACATGCGGGTTCCAGAGCACAGGTGGTGGCACGTGAGGTGCACTTTGAGGCGTGGGGTTGGGTGCAGGCTCCGAGGCACTGGTGTCAGTGCTGGAAGGAGCCCAATCTTCAAGGCACAGGTGCTGGGGATCGCACAGGCCCCAAGGGATGCGCGTGGGCTCCAGGTCTCAGGTGGCATCGCTGGAGGGTCCCGGGCTCTGATACATGGCGCTGAGGATTATGCAGGTCTCAGGTGGTGGCGCCAGAGGGCACACAGGCTCCGAGGCGCGCGATGCAGAGGGTCGTGCAGGTCTCAGGTGGTGGCGCCGGAGGGTGCCCGGGCTCCAATGCGCAGGTGTTGGGGATTGCGCGGGCTCATAGCACGGTGGGGAGGAGGTGCATGGCTCTCGCAGGAGCCCATGCTAGGGCAGCCTTTGAAGGGTATTCACAGTCTGCTGTCGGGATGGCCTGGCAGCCATTCTCTGGTTCCTCACTCTGATTTGCTGGAGGGGGTGGCTATTAGCCCCAGTTGTAGCGTCTGGGGGAAAATGGTTCTTTTCCAATCTTGCCGACATGAGATTGCCATTTTCTGTAGGATTCTGTAGCTGGTAGACTCTGTGTCTGTGTAGTCATATGCAGGTTAATGGATATTGGGTTTTGGTTCTTCTATGAATGAATGTACAATGTTGTTCAGTTCTGAGCCCCTGAGGTGATTTTGAGACAGGCTTATTTAGGGGCCCCTATTCTATCGCCATCTTCGACTCTCTGGTTTCTTTGGAACTTGTGTTTGAATTATGACAGGGTTTTTCTCAGTACAGAGAAGTAGACACACCCTGGGAACCCAAAGGGACCTGACTGTTATGTCAAATTAAGAATGCAAGTGTTATCCTTTGAACAGTTATTGAGGTGAAAAGGCAGGTTAGCTGTTTGCTCAGAACACATCAGGTCCTGGAGAAGAGAAAGGGGCTTTTGAATCCCCCTGAAGAGAGTGTTGACGAGGGACAGCATCTCTCAGGGGATGGAGGACCCTTCCAGTTCCAGTGTTGTTTGGGAAGCAGGGTGACTGAAATTAATTTTCTTTTTTAAATTGTTTATTTTTGTATTTTTTGTTTGTAAATAACATTTTTAAATTGGTTCATTGTAATCATATGTCTTGTTGAAGTTCAGGGTGATAGAGGCATACATGCATGCAGTACTCATTGAGCCCTCCTCCAGTTCCCGCCCTATTCTCTCCTTCCTATGCTCAGCACAGTAATTGGCTTTGATAAGTTTGTGTATGTATGTCATGACTATTGGGGTATTTCCCTCCTCCCCCTCCCATCTCCCTCAGTTAGGTCCCCTCCTTCACTAAACTAAGGTTTCTCCTCCTTTGTCTGGAATCCCTCCTATGTCTCAATCTCTCCCTAGCTTCTGCATATGAGGGAGAACATCTGACTTTTCACTTTTTGTAGCTGACTAATCTCACTTAACATGATGTTCTCCAGTTCCATTCATTTCCCTGCAAATGACATGATTTTGTTCTTCTTTATGGCTGAGTAGAATTCCATTTTATATATATTCTATAGTTTTGTAATTCATTCATCTGTTGATGGACCTCCCGGCTGGACACCTCCCCATTGTTTAGCAATTTTCTAACTCTGTTATTTTTCAGAACACAAAAGATTCTCTTCACAGAGTTAGGGTTTGGGTTTAAGATCTGTTCCAATCTGAGCCAATCCACCCTTCAGGAGACCAGAATACTCCACCCCAATATATGCCTCTTTATCTTAAGGATTACTGTCAGCTGATTTTTTTTTTTTTGCAGTACCAGGGATTGAACCCAGGGGTGTTCTACCTCCGCGCTACACCCCCAGCCCTATTTTTTATACTTTATTTTGAAACCGGGTCTCATGAAGTTGCAGAGGGCCTCACTAAGTAGAGAGAGAGAGAGAGAGAGAGAGAGAGCGAGCTGAGGCTAGCCGCGAACCCGGATCCTCCGGTCTCCACCTCCCAAAGTACTGGGATTACAAGCATGCGCCATCACGCCCAGCTAGCTGATTGTTTTTGAGAGACTGCAGCCATAGGAGAAGCTCTAAAAACAGAAGTTATCATTTGCAAAGGAAATTTGCATCTATAAGAAAATCCCCATTTTCAAGGGTGTCTCCTACTCAGTGTGCCAGACAGAGAGGCATGACAAAATCACTGGAGATTCTTATCCATAGAAAAGGCCCCAACTAAGTCCTCAGAAAAACAAACAAAACAACAACAACAAACTTGATCTTATCAATCCAAACTTTCAAACTTTACCTGGATACCTCCCTACCCTTTTTTCCCCTTCCCCAAAACACCCTTCTTTGTTTCATTTGACAAAGGTATTCAAGCCTGAACTCCAAGCTACTTCACTGAGATTCACTCACATTCCCCTGACTTTCTCCCAGGTGTACATGAGGTATACCTATTAATAAACTTCTGTTTGTTTTTCTCTTATTAACCTTTTTCAACGGGGATCCATCCCAACTAAGAACTATGAAGGGTAGAGAGAGAATTATTTTTCCTTCCCTACAACCCTTTTGGCAGCAACAAATTACTAAAAAGACCATTTTCAAAGCCCAATTTTACTACTTTAAAATATGCCTGGTAATCCATACTAGTGCCTAATGCACTCGCTACATTGAACACCTCTTTTAATGACTAAAGACCATCTGCAATTAACAAACAAATTGTTATAGAACAGTTGAATACAGATATGTATGTCTAGTTTGTATTCCTAAGTAGGGTAAATATTTCCCCACCTGATGTGTCTCATGCTATTAATTTGCCAAGTAAACACTCTTTTTATAGTTGAAAGATCAGTTTCATCTCAGCCTTATTCCAGCTATTCCAAATTAGGCGTGTCTACATTAATGACACTGTATTGAGTTAGAAAGGTGACCTGGATTGGGGATTATAATCTTGTCACAAATCTCAACACTGGACATATATCTAGTTTGTGAGCATCTTCATCCCTCAGCCCCCATGCATAATTCCTTCCAAGATTTGAAAACCAGAGTTTTACCTACCCCTTCAGTTTTTGCTTTTGACCATCAACTTGACTTTAGTGTATCTGTCCCCTAATTCTTTTCTCTCTTAACCTCTTATAGCTTTACCCAGAGTGTTAGCATCTTCATCTGTCCTAACTCCCACTGGACCTCTTGTGTGACTCATCAGTGCACCTGCGTGTTGCCCTCTGGCTGAGATTCTACTCTTGACTCAGACCTCGTCCTCAGTTGGGCCATTTTCAGGAGAAATCATTACCCCAGCTTTCTACCATGTCTCTATCTACTGCTTCTCCCTGGTCCTAGGCTGGCAGAATTTTTTTTTTTATTTAAAGGTCATTACTGGGAGACAATTTTTTCTGCTTTAGAATTCGACTTTTTCCTAGTGTAGATAATTTTTCTTTGGAAAAATAAAAAGAAAATTTCAGGTGCAAATTTCAGGAACTTAGTCATAATTCTTGGTTTATATCACACTGTTATTAGTTCATTTATGGGTAGTAATTCTTTCCATGTTGTGCATTTACATATTGTTAAAAACGTAATGAATAGACCAACTCAATGACTAGAATACTGATGATAGCTTGTTTTTCAATGTGGTCCTTTTCTGTATATTCATTACTTTTAATTTTATGTTTAATATGCCATTCTATTTTTAAAAATTTTTAGAATACATATATTTATGTACCTGAATAATATATTGCTTAATTTAAAAAAATTATAGAAAGAAAGAATGTCCTGTTAGGTGTTTTCTTTTGGGATTTTCTGTTTTCACTCAACACTGTGTTACCAAAATTTATCTTTGTTGATGCTTATAGCTTCTGTTCATTAATTTTTGTCACCATGTGGGGATCCAACGAGGTCTCCAGAAGGAGACCTGTTCTTGGACTTTCCACCTTCATGACTACATCACAGAAAAGAATTTAAGGATGTATCCAGTACAAATAGTAGAGCAGGAGATTTATTATACAGGGACATTGCACACTTGAGACTGGGAGTGCAGGTGATCTCAGAGAATGTCTGGGTCTGGGGTTGTAACATGTATGGAGGGACAGCAGCTAGAGGGCTGACCCAGAGATGGAGTCAGGGCGGGTTTTCCTTGCATTTGTGTGTTGCCATCCCATGTTCTTATCATGCTACTTCCTACATCTCATGTCTCATTAGCATCTTAAATCTCCACCCTGGGTTGTGAGTCTTATTATAATGAGGCTAGGGTCATTTCTTGGTCTTTAGTGCACATGCTTCCTAAAGGAGTCATTCCTTGTGGTTTCGTTGCTTTTTCATCAGCCAATCAGTAAACTGCAGGCAAAGTGGGCATGAAGACATGAGTTGGGTTGCTCATGAGTTGTTGGTTCTGTATTCTAGTGGTTTATTGGTATTTCTCTTTTGAGATTCAATGTTCTCTCTGTATCCCTAAATTCTTGTCTCATTTTAAGTTGTATAATATTCTGCCATATTAAACTACAACAGTTTATTCTCCAGAAGATGCACATTATGTTGTTACCTGTGTTATTGATTATTTTGAACAGGGCTACATACAACTCTTGGCACACATGAGCCAGAATTTCTCTTGGAATAGAATTGCTGGGTCTTTGAATATGCCTACCTCTAATTTCAGTAGAAAATGCTAACCTGTTTTCTAAGCAGTTGTCCCAGTTTAACACTCCTACTGGCAAAGATAGGAGAAATTCTGTGCTTTCCCATGTTCTCTTAACACGTCTTATTGTCAGACTTTTAATCTTTTAAGAATTAAGTGAGTGGATGTAAAAAGGCATCTTGATTTGAATTTCTACTTAGGGGACTTTTCCAGAACTGGAAATGTGTATTTCCTTTACACTAATAAAGCAGCAACTCACATTAAAGCTATTAACCATAAGTTGAAAAATAGGATCATCTGCAATTCAGCAGTCAAGAAGTTATTAGGATATACTCTAATAACAGAATAAAAGTCATTCTTGCAATGAAATAGAGAAAGTTTTGACCCTGGGCTGGGGATGTAGCTCACTGGTAGAGCGCTTGCCTTGCATGTGCAAGGCCCTGGGTTGAACCAGTTGGTGCTTGGTCCTGGCTCTGTCAATATTTTGCTCTGTGACTCCCCTAGAAGCACCGTTTTTCAGTATTTCCATTTCCTCATCCTCTGAGGGTTTTGATCACTAAAGATATGTTCTGGCCTAAGTTTTCATCATTCAGTAAGTTATAACTCTTACATCGATTCAGGTGTTTATCTTAAAGACATTTGACATCCATTCTCCCATGTGATATTTATGATACTGAGTTATGGAGATGGAGAAAAGGTGAAACAAAAGCCTACAGATTTTGGCAGGAGTGTACATGGTATGACTTTGGGGAGAACAAGAAGTTCATCAAACCCATAAATATCTCTCTCCTGCCCAAGAGCCGAAAACTCCACAATTATGTTTCATGCCTGGTTCTTGGAGTCTGTCAGAGTCCTCCATTAAAATACAAGCATCCCTGGAGGGGCTGGGGGAACCTTTATGATCATTATCACCTAAATCTTCCATAGGGATTAATTTATCAGATCCTTTCCCATCAGACACCTGGTTGGAAACAGAGCCTACGGGAGCTGGCACCTGGCTGCTGGGGGGGGGGGAGCCCCAGGAGGGAAAGAAAAGTTATAAAGGGTGAGGTGGAATGTGCCCAGAAGGCCAGCTGGGGCTCCCTGGGTTGGTCATTTATTACTCCCCACTGGCCCATCTCTATCCAGATCCTTCAAATCCAACTGGCCAGACACACAGGGCTACTGTTGGATCCTTGGAGGAAAGTCTCCTTTAGGACTGGCCAGAAGAGAAAGTGTGAAGACTACCAGCCGACAGCAGACTCTCATGAGCCTGCAAACTACTAGGGAAGGCCCCTCCGCTGGCTCTCCACACTCGGTGGTACATGCCTTTGAGTAGAGTCCTTTATCATCCAGTCCTCAGTCCCCATGGTCCACACTACAATGGCCCTGTCATGGGGCTTTAGTCGGGGCATTTGTGTTGACACCCAAACAACTCTTTAAAAATGTGGCTCCAGCCCCGCCTCACCAAGGGGCCTCCCGAGTGCTGTGTCCTGTGTTGGGGCTTCCTCTGTCACCCACACAAAAATGTGCCCTTCCCCTCCCTGCTGGGCAACTCCCCCAACAACGTGGTTTTGCCTCCGCTGACCCTGGCCCCTTAACAAGTCAGCATGTTAATAACACACTGCGGCTGTCATAACGCAAGGTTAAATGAAGTCTTCACAACCTGTCTATTAAGCAGGTTTTTGTGTGTCGCTTTCCGCCGCCTCTCTCTCTATACTGCTTGTCTGGGTTCGTGGGCAGCCGAGCTGTGGGTCTTTGTCTTTGTTCACTGTTGTGTTGAATTCCCCCCTCATTCATTAATCATCCCTGTGCCTATTGATCCCAGTGGCAAGTATAGCGAGCACACTTCACATCGGCTTTTGTTTTGGTGGCACCCTTTGTGAGGACCAAGGCAGAGCTAATTATGAACTGGGAAATGACGTTCAAGCTCTGAGATAAACACCAAATGCTGCATCCTCTGAGACGCAGTTTTGTTTTAACCTTCAAGAGCTTGCGGCCAAGCAACTGGGGTGGCTTGATTTAGCTGCGAGGCTGGGGAGCAAAGCCAGCACTCGGATAATTAATAGAGGAGTTCCTTTAAAACCCAGCCAGCAGCAGCCGGTTCAGATGCCCCATGCACCCCTGGACAGCCCTGCTGGGCCCCCAGGCCTTCCCAGACACAGCCAGCTGAGGTGGCAGCTTCAGAGATGGGGTCCATGTGAGGGCTCCAGCCTGAGTTTACATTTCCCATGATCTCTGTCGTCTGCGCTTGTTGACTTTTGCGCCCTCCTGTTGGACTCTAGTTTTCTTTTGCTTTTAGTTATTTTGCGGGCGCTAGTTTTTCAGTTATACTTCTTTCCACTTGTTAAAATGATACAGGGCTTGTCACCATCCCCTGCTCGCATAGGTTCCCTGACCACAGCTGCTAAAGTAATTGCCCCAAAAGCACAACACCTCTGCCCCCCGCCCCGTGACCTCCACTGCATCACCCCATTTTATTTTCTCTGTGAAATCTGCCCCTATTGGAAATAATTTTATTTATTTGTTTATGTAAGTCCCTGTATCCTTCGCACTCAACCCCTAAATCATTGCCTGGCATGACCCAGAAGGCCAATATGTATTTCTTAAGTGTGCAGGGAGGAAAACGTTCTATCTCCCTCTACCCATCTCTGGTTCATTGGCTGGGTTCCCATAAATTAGATTGACAACAGACAAATGAGCAAGAGAAAAGCAAAGGGGAGTTAATAACGCTGACATGGAGCATATACCCGGGAACTCTGTGAAGAGAGACTGGAAGGCTGATCAGAGCTTGGGCTATGGAGCATCTTACCCCAATGCTTGTGAGGCTGAGACAAGAGGATCGCAGGTTTGAGGACAGCCTCAGCAAGGTAGTGAAACTCTCAACCAAAAAATAAAAAAGGGAGCGGGTATAGCTCAGAGATAAAATGCCCCTGGGTTCAATCCCCAGTACCTCCAAAAAAAAAAAAAAAAAACATTGAATTTTAGAGAAGAGCTAAGACAAAGACATAGGACTTTGAGCTTCTAGGGCAACAAATTATGGGAAGGTAAATATATGGGGGAGCTAATGGAGGGTAAGGGCTAGTTAGTAACGTTTGTTAAGTAGATTTTTTGAGGCCATCTCTAGGCTCTCCAAAGTTGTCTCTAGTGATTAACTTCCGTCCTTCCTGCTAGAGAGGAGAGAAGGAGACACCTTTACAAACTTATATCCTGCTTTTAGGCAAATAGAAGGAGGACAGAGACCTTTTCTTGAATCTTCTTTGTATTGATTGCCTTCATGTCAAAATAAACAACGAATAAATGAGTGAATGGGTGGAAAGACTTTTTTTCCCCAGGACGATAATCACCCAACCTTCCCTTAATCATGGTGTAAGGTTCTACTGCTCACCTTCTGATCAGCCAAGGCTTTACCATGTAAGCATCTTCCCTCATCCTGGGATGCATGCTCTATGTTCTACCCTCTACCGTTGTTCTAGAGGCTCCATGGATCTTTTCTTGACTTTTGGATAAAATGACTCAAAACTTGTGGCTTTGTTTCTGGAATGCCAACCCCACCCCCCTGACCCGTGCTTTGCCTGTACATCGGTTTTCCATCTGGACATTACTTGTTGCCAGGATATGTGTTAGATGGTCTTCCTCAATCACTGAGCCATGTTGCTTTCTCTGTGCTATCTGTGGTTTCCATCCATAAGTGGGTCTCTTTTTGACTCCATTATACTATTTCACTGGTCTGTTTTCTATTGCTGAACCAAAACCATATGCTTTTTATTACAAAACACTCTTAATTAAAATTGTAATAATTCTTAATTACATGTATGTCATAAGTCCTCATATGTGTTTGGATAAATTCTTCCACTAGAGTGACTAGGCTTTTCCTAGTCCTTCAGTCTTCATGCAAAATTCATAATCAACTTGTATTTCACTAAAAGTACTATTGAGGTTTCATTGGAACTACATTAAATATATAGAACAAACTGGGAAGATTAAATCTTCCCATCCATGAATATGATATTCATCCTTATTTATTTAGTTTCATTAAATGTACTATTTGATGATTTTTGTATATTCTTAACACTGTACAACCATTAACACTGTCTACTTTTAGAAACATTTTTCTTACCCCCCAAAGAAATCTTGTATCCATTAGCAATGAATCCCCATTCATCTTTACTGCTAGAACTTGACAATTATTAATTTACTTTCTGACTATATAAATTTGTTTATTCTAGGCATTCTACATAAACAGGATAATATAGTATGCAGTCTTTTGTGACTAGCTTCCTTCACTTAGCATAATGTTTTCAAAGTTCATCCATGTAGTAGAATATATCAGTAGCTCATTCCTTTTGGTGGTTAAATAATACTCCATTGTATGGATATACCATGCATATTATATCTTGGATTTTGTTCTTCTTTAACGTTTTATTACTTTCTATGTAAGAATCTTGCATTTCTTTTGTTAGTAATTTTTGTTGTTGATGCTGTAAATTGTGTACAAATGCTCCTTGATACATTGTGGGGTTACATCCTGATAAACCCATTGTGAGCTGAAAATGTCATCAGTTGAAAATGCACTTAATCCACCTACTAAAGATCATCATGGCTTAGCAGCATAGCACACTATAGAGTGTCAGTTGTTTGCTCTCATGACCGCTTGGCTGACAGGGAGCTGTAGCTTACTGCTGCTACCCAGTATCTCATATTACCCACCTGGAAAAGATAAAACTTCAAATTTGATGTGTGGTTTCTACTTAACGCCTCTCTCCTCACATCATCAAGTCAAAAGTTGTCAGTTGAACCAGTATAAGTCAGGGACTTTCTTATTTGGCTCCCCATTACTATAACAAATGCCTGAAATAACCTACTTATAAAATGAAAGGCTTATTTCTGCTCACAGTTTTGGAGGCTTCAGCCTGTGGTTGGTAGGTCCTGCTGCTCTTGGTGGCCTGTGGTGAGGCAGCACATCACGGTGGCAGTGTAAAGCAAAGCAAAACCACTCACCTTATGGCCATGGAGTTGAAGAAGAGAGAGACCAAAGTCCAAAAATTACCTTTGAGGGCACATTCCCAGTATCCCAGAAACCTCCCATTAGGCCCCACCTCTAAAAGTCTCCACCCCCTCCAACAGCACCAAGCTGGGGACCAAGCCTTTAACACATGGGCCTTCAGGGGATATTCCAGATGCAAATATAGCAGAAGTAATCTATATTTTGAATTACATGTTTTGTTTCTTTCTGATGTATGAAAAAGCAATTGATTTTTGTATTTCAATATTATGTATAATATGCCAACTCTACATTTATTTATTCAAGAGTTGGGGTTTCTTGAGTTGGCAGTTGTATTATCTACAAACTAGAGGTTTGTTCCTTCCCTTCAAATCCTTGTGTTTCTTTCTTTTTCTTATCACACTGTATAAGATTACTATATTTTATTACTCTAGTGTAATATAGAATAGCAGTGGTGAGAGTGGATATCCTTTATTTTTAGGAAAATATTTTGAGATATAAGCAGGGTGTGGTGGTGCATGTCTGTAATCCCAGTACTTGGGAGGCTAAGAAAGGAGGATTGCAGGTTTGAGGCAAGTCTCAACATCTTAGTGAGATCCTCAGCAATTTAACAAGACCCGATTTCAAAATAAAATAAATAAAATAGGGCTTGGAGTGTATCTTGGAGGTAGACTGTCCCTGAGTTCAATCCCTAGTACCAAGGAGAGAGAGAAAGAGAGAAATAATTCACAAATAAAAATGCTTGCTTACAACAACATAAACCCCCCCATTTATCTAATTAATTGGTTTTTAGTATATTTACAAGGTTGTGCAACCATCACCGCTATTTAATTCCAGATCATGTCTATTGCTCCCCAAAGAAACCTTGAACTATTCCCATTCACTCTCAATCCTCCTATTCCTTCATCCCCTGACAATTCTTAATCTACTTTCTGTGTCTATGGTTTTACCTATTTGGGACATTTCATATAAATAGTTTCATACAATATGTGCCTGGCTGCTTTCACCTAGCGAATGTTTTCAAAGTTGATTTTTATTGTACCATGTATGAGAACTTCATTTTCGATGGCTAAATATTTCATTGTGTGGATATAACATATTTTATTTAGCCAGTCAGCAGTGGATGGACATTTTGGTTATTTCCATTTTTGGGCTATTATGAATCTTTTACGTTTTGTGTGACTGTGTTCTCATTTCTCTGGAGTACATACTTAGGAGTGGAATTTCTAGTTCATATGGTAACTCTATGCTTTACTTTTTTGAGGAACTGCTCTAAAGGTAGCACTTGCCAAATGGACACATTCATTTCGAGTTCTTGATTTTGAAAGGATTGTATGCTATTAGTTAAGTGTTTTTTCCCAACCTGATACTTATCAGGTAAGGTTAGCTCCTATAGAGTTATGATTTATAGTATAGGAGTTTAAATGATATAATAAGTTCTTCCTTAGAATATAAGGACCAATGCCTTTGTCTTCACAAAGAATGTAGTCCTAGGATGAAATTCTGGTAACAGAGATTTAGTGCTGCTGGAACCTACAGCAGTTACCCAATTAGCTGCAGAGCAAATACCTGTCATCACTACTGATCATTAGAGTCACTGTTCCTGAGGCTTGGCTAGCTCATGTGTCCTACCGTGTGTGCCAGCCTCAGGTGTTACAAGCAGCTATATGGACTGCTGTGTGTAGAAGTCTTGGGTTTCTTGCACAACACTGTGATTGATTAATGATGTCTGACACCCACACAAAAAGGGAGAGAGGCGGCAGAGATATGGCTTATTTTCCATTTTTGTTGTGGACCCTCTCTCTGTATCATATCTGTCATACCTGATCTGTTGCATTAGTTACTCCCTGGATATATCCCCTTGCCTTTCTTAGTCATCGAATTTGGCCGTTTTTCTCTTGCACTGCACAGTGCTTGGTCCTGACTCCTGCTGGGTATATCCTGTTCAGTACTGTGTATTCAGGAACAAGCCATGAAGCTTTGGCAAGTTAAACACATGTCTTTGATAGTCCTGTTTCCAGGTATTATGTTTTCAGACTACCTGTCAGACCGTGTGTCAGAAGAGCATGTCCTCATTTGGAATTGGAAAATAAAATAAACATATACAAGATTCAGAATGGCAACTAAAGCCTGTGGACCCAACAATATCATAGCTGACCTCTATGTCTTCCAGAAGAGCAATGTAAGGAAGTGACTTGGAATGAGGGAGGTAGTCTTCTTTCACGAAGAAGGGAATAGGGTTGATGTGTAGGGAATAAGGTTGACTGGTTGCCAGAGGCTTCCCTTGCCCCCAACATTGCACATGCTGTATGGAATAGATGTCATCTTAGGTTATCTGGAGAAACTCTTAGGCATGTAATCTGTACTACAACATTATCCTTTCTGAAGGCTTAGGGAGCTACCCTTACTTTCAGGCTTTGATCTGAATTATAGCTTCTGGAGCCTGGGAGCTTCTGACATATTGGATTAAGCAGGATATACATTCAGCATTAGCAAAATAGAACTTTATTTCTTTCTCATTCAACTGTGTGCGCATAAGAGAGGGAACAAGCTTATTCTAGATCATTCCTGTACTGTACTTACAGTCTTTGTGGTAAAGAAGACTCACCCTCCATGGCTGTTTTACATTATGTAAAAATGGAAAAGGAAGGAGAGAGCATGTTTATTCTCTTTAAGCACACTGCCTAGAAGCCCTTTAAGTGGTCGCTCTCTCGTGCCATTTGCATAACTTAGTCACATGGTGACACCTAGTCCCATGCTAGTTCGTTTACTTCCAAAGAATGAGAGAATAGATATTGGGTAACAGCTACAGCCTCTTCTGAATAATGTTTTCTTAAATAAATGTGAAGAACTAAATCAAAATAAAACAATGTAGACATTAATTATCCTCAATCAAAATCATCAGGTCCAAGTCTTTGCTGATCTTAAAGGAAAAGAAGAGAGACCTGCTATTATAGAGACTCATGAATGCATGCAGGAATCTATCACTGTGGGGTACCCTTAGTTTGCCAGCAGTAACCCCAAACCGAGGATGGAATAGGTATGTCTGAAACTCTTCACCTCTCTTCCCTAAGGGCCATCGGAGGAGTTGCTTCTATAGCCTTAGAGGAGGGATCATCAGTTGTTTATTGTACCTAAGGGCAGAGTGCTACTTACCTGGAAGCTGGATTAAAAGAGAGACTATATTAGTATGGCAAACACTACAACTGTTCACCAGCATCTAGTTTTCCTTTCCTTTCTGGGCCGAGGCATGAAAAGCTCCTGTGCAACTTTTCAGTTACCCTTTATCCCAACTGAGATGATCTTAGAAGATGCCTTGCATTTTGGTATGTGGAGGCACAACATCAAAGTAAATTATTAGACAACTGCCCTGGAGAGTCATTCAGACCCACAGAGAGTATTTTTTGAGATATTGAACTTTTGTTATGTTGGGGTGCCCAGATTTGGGGAGTTCTTATTGCTGCAGAATCACTGAATTCACCCTGTTACATTTTGCAAGTTTTTTTTTTTTATCAGTCTTCATTCAGGTGTGAACAGAGTGATTGACTATGGAGCCCTGGAATTGACTGGAAATAGGAAGTATCTCTGCTCACAAATGCATTATAATGTAGCTAAATTGTCCAATGATAGGAACTCAGGGTTAATAGTAAGCCAAGTTTAACATAGAACTGTTTTCTTTCTTTTCTCTTCTTGAATTTCTTTTCTTTTTCTTTCCTCTTTGGTACTAGGGGTTGAACCCTGGGCACTCTACCGTTGAACTATATCCTCAGCCCTTTCCATATTTTTGTTTTTGAGATAGGGTCTCACCAAATTGCCCAGGCTGGACTTGAACTTGTGACCCTCCTGCCTCTGCCTCCCAAGTAGCTGGGATTATAGGTGTGACTGATGTATCTGCTAGAACTGTGTTCTTAAAGGAGTTAGTGTAGGTGTAGTTTATCTGGGAGAACTTCTTTAAGAGAGAATGAAGTACTTTCTCCATTTATGTGAAAGAAAGTAACTCATCCAGTCAGGAAGAGTTTTTTTACCATGTGAATGGCTGAAAGCCACTGCCTACTGGAAGGCATTGGTGCTATTGTGCTTAGGTTAGTGAGGCCCTTCAGCTCACCAAGCCGGTTCTCCCAGGAAGCACTGAGAAGATCTCTCCAAGGGCTCAGGAACCCCAGAGGGCATCCTGTTGGGCCCCAAGAGCTTGCAGCAGGCTCATGGGTGAGGGGAACTCATAGTTGAGCATTTCACTTCTCTTGTGTGGACAAAACAGACTGTTTTCTTCATGAATGAGTCCTGGCAACTGGCTGAAGATCTTGAGGAAAATTCCATCATCTCCCTCTTTGTTCTTTCCAAACAGTATCATCAAAGATGGGCAGGAACTAGAGGATGGACCGGGGACCTCTGAGTTTTGACCCTTCCTCCTCGAGCACTCTGATATGCTTTGTCAGCTGCCTTTTCGATGACTGCAAATGAGGGGAAGCATTGTTGAAAGTATATTTAGAAGCCGGGCGTGGTGGCGCACGCTTGTAATCCCAGTACTTTTGGAGGTGGAGACCGGAGGATCCGGGTTCGCGGCCAGCCTCAGCT
This sequence comes from Glis glis, assembly GCA_004027185.1. Lineage (NCBI taxonomy): Eukaryota > Metazoa > Chordata > Mammalia > Rodentia > Gliridae > Glis > Glis glis. The sequence goes on from PVJS01045307.1 coordinate 16,213, forward strand.
CTCTCGCTCTCTCTCTCCCACCATCTCTCTCTCTCTCTCTCTCTCTCTCTCTCTCTCTCTCTCTCTTTCTCTCTAC
>PVJS01045308.1:0-16288 GCA_004027185.1 Glis glis
TTGTGTGTGTGTGTGTGTGTGTGTGTGTGTGTGTGTGTGTATGTGGTACTGGGGATTGAACCCAGGGGCATTCAACCTCTGAGCTACACCTCCATCCCCATTTTTATTTTTTATTCTGAAACAGGGCCTCACTAAGTTGCTGAGGCTGATCACAAACCTGCAATCCTCTTGTCTCACTTCCCACATACTGGGATTACAGGCGTGCGCCACCACACCTGGCTCCTGTACTCTTTTTAATATATGAACATATTGGCTATGCTTCAAATTTATCTGATACTTCTCCCAAGTTCTCTATGTAATGCTTCCTCACAATGAATAGTGAGATAAACGTTCACTAAAACATATAATAATATCCATAGTATAACCAGAAGCCATCAATAAGAAACAGAAAGACTGAAGACCAGCATAACACTATGTGCTTGATTTTTTTTAACTTCATATGGAGAAAGAATTAAAATGGAACCCAAGATCACTCAAGAGAACTCAAGCATATAAATGTTGCTAAACATTACCTAAGTGGGTTCTTACCTGTCTAGAGAAAGTGTCACAGTCTCATTCATTTCTGGTATGTCATCACCTTTGACAGTAATGTTGATTGTTGTGTCACTTTGCCCAGATAAAAACACTACAGACCCATTAAAGGGGCCTATATCGTCCATGGTCACTGCTTTTGAATTAAAGCCAGAGGGCTTCAAACTCCAATAGACAGTAGCCTGGCCATCCGTTCCATCCCGGTGTAAGGGAATGTATACCTTATTAAAAAAAATTCTGCTAAAATATCTGCTCAAAAATAATATAAACTCTGCAGTCAGTGCATGCACATATTATTAGATGAATATGTATACTTCTTACAGAGTAGTAAAGTGACATTAAAAACACAATTTTTAGCTTTTATTAATCAAATTTATCTACAAAATTACCCCCACCCAAAAATGTGCCTGGTATTTGTCTTTATAAAAAGATAAGCATTTTAAATGCCAAAGAATCATGAAAAACATAAAACAATCTTGCTAAAGAATATGTTTCCATTGGACATACTATGAAAAGAAGAATCAATTCAATGTCCAAACATAAACTAAAAATAACCTTTTCTGATTAAAACTGGTATGTAAAATCAATCCTGAAGTGATAGGGGGCATAATAAAATGTTTCTAAACAATAAATAAATATAACACTTAGGGCAAGTTACTTAACCTCTCTAATCTTGATTTCCTCATGTGAAATGAAGCTAATGATTCCTCAGTTTGCAAGTTTGTGGTGAGGGTAAGAGATCTGTTAAGAATCTAAAACATTAGTGCAAGCTAAATAAACTATAATAAATAAATAAATCATAATAATTTTTTGGCGGTACTTGGGATTGAACCCTGGGGCATTCTACTTCTGAGCTACACCCCCAGTCCTATTTTTTATTCTCTATTTTGAAACAGGGTCTCACTAAGTTGTGGAGCCTCACTAAGTAGCTGAGGCTGGCCGCGAACCCAGATCCCCTGGTCTCAGCCTCCCAAGTACTAGGATTACAAGCGTGCGCCACCACACCTGGCTAATCATAATAATTCTTAAAAAATTTGTTTGATAGTTTTGTTTAAATGTAGACCACTTTAAATATATATAATGAAAAGGTTCACCACAGATTATGATGAATTTTTTTCAAGGAATATAAATGAATACTTAATGATAGATATGCTATTCTTTCTACACTCCTGAGAAAGTGGTCATCTTTTTATTTGCCTTTTAATATGCCTCATGTAGGGGGGAAAAGATATTATCACCACTAACTACTCTGCTACTTTGACTAGCTATGGTCAAAAGCTGAAGCCAGTGAGCGAAGTGAGACTCTCAGGGAAGATCGAAACAGCTGGCAGCGAGCCAGCCCCTAGATCACCTGGCGGGAGGCAGAGGAATGTCAGGGTTGTCCCTGGGTCACAGACAAAAAAGGGAAACTCCTTCTAGTGCTGTTTCCTAAGAGGGAAGAATCCAGGTTCAAGAAGCCCAAAACTTTTCCTAAAAGCTAACTTCTTCAAGGGGGGAAAAAAGTGAAATGGCAAATTTACAGCTCTGTAAGATAAACAAATAAAAGCAATCCACTCTTTAAGAACAGAGTCAATGCTTTCTAGTTTTTAAAAAGCAAACTGTAGTTTTAAAATATGGAAAACCAAACCATCTTGAAAACTGAAGCCTCTCTGCCCACTTATGGAATCTAATGTAAAAAGGAAACTGCAGTCACCATGCTTTGACACAAGGCTTTGATAACAAAAACTCTCCTCGTTCCTGACCTAAACCTCAACCCACTTGAAATGGACTCTGAGTGCGAGGGACTTGAAGATGATCTCCAGCAGACTGTGGCTCAGGAATGGTCAGTAGGACAGAGCTGTCCCTAGATAGATGGAGGCCTGGGGAAAGAACAACTGCAGGTGATGGGAGGTGCTCTGCACGTGAATATGTGTGTGTGTGTGTGTGTGTGTGTGTGTGTGTGTGTGTGTGTAAAAATATGTATACATATGAAATAAAAAATTCCTAGGGTTCAAATATGACAATTTCACCATCATCACCTCCAGCGTGGAGCAGAGGACCTGAGCTACCACCTCAGTCCTACCCAAAGCAAGCATGTAGAGTGCTCAGAGATGAAGCAGTCAAGAACACCTGTCGCCCACAACTTGGCCATTAAAAAATAAATTTATTACCAGTCACGTTGCTGCCTGTTATCCCAGTACTTGGGAGACTGAGACAATAGAATTGCAGGTTCAAGGCCAGTACACAGTAACTTATCAAGACTGTGCTTTAAAATAAAAAATAAAAGGGGTTGGGGGTATAGCTCAGTGGTAGAACTACCCTGGATTCAATCCCTAGTACCCTCCTACACCCAGAATAATAGATTTATGGTCAACTATAACTGTGTCAAATGTCATAGCTCTATCTGAAAGTACATCTAAATGTTCTACTCTCACCAGGAGCAATTAACTCTAATTTTATTCTATCAGATATAGCAAAAATGGTAGAAAAATCACACACTCTTAAGTTACTTATATCAAATTACATATGTAAATCATGAAGCTTTCCAAGATCTATTAACTCTATATGCTAACTGAATATAATAAAAAAATGGTGTCTGTACATTAACTCAAACTCATTAGGCCCTGTCAATAAGAGAGAGCCTACTTACCACTTCAGCAGCTGAATCTTCTGGCTCATGCAAAATGATTGGAAGATTGCTAATAAAGCCAATTTCTCCATTGGCAATGGCTGGAGTAACCAGCAAAGAAATATTCCGGATTTCCCCAAATCTAGGACTTAGAGGCGGGATTGGGGGAAGTATGTTCACCAGTGCCACACTTTCCAACTGTAATAAACAAAATTGATAAGAGCAGATAGGATAAAAAATTTAAAGAAAATCCGTAAGTAGCATGGGATAATGAAGCAAACATGGTTAAAGGTGACCAGCAGCTTGACAACTTCATTCTCCTCCATTCCCATTCACCATCCCTTTTCAGTCTCCTGCACAGGTGCCATGAGCCTCTTCTGCTGTGTTCCACAGGGTTCTTCCTGAACTCGTTATCTTATCACTTCACACGATCTCCTTAATAATCTCTGGACCTCTGCCTCATACTCCAAATCATTATAACCAACCACCACTGAACATCATAGGCAGTCACGCACATACACCTTACAGATAGAGCGTCCAAACAAGTCACTATCCCTGCCCCATGCCCCCTCACCACTCCATCACCAACCAGCACCCCCACCCGCTTTCCCTCCCTGTCACCGACATCTGACTACCTTCACCTTTTTAAAGCCAAATGCCAAAGAACCATCCATAGCCCCTGCCTCTCTTCTGCAGCCCCATCCTTCCAATCACCCACCCCCTACTCTGCCATACAAAATCCAGTATCAGAGACGACTGAGAACTCCATCTGTAACTGAATGTATCTTCACGTGTAAAGAGATGCATATATGACATACAATGTCCCTGTAATTAGCGAGGATGACACTGGAGTAACTGCACTGTGTCCTCATCTTACTAGCATGAAAATGCTCACCCTTACAAATCAGTTAAATTTCCTTCTCATGAAGAAACCCTTGGATTCCCCAGTCCTCTTCATTCTGTATCTTTCTGAAGCTGTACTGCTTCCCTCATTACACTTAGAATTTAATTATAAACTTCAGATATTTCTTGTTTATCATCATCTTATGTGCTCCAGACTTTTACTTCCTAACACGCGTACAGAACTCTTTAACGGTCTGTGTCTTCTCAGCAGTTTTCCCATACATGACATAGACCTGAAACCGCAGCAGCTGCACAGTAAATAATTGTTAATTCACCCCTCCAACACAAACTGAACTCTACCTAATGCATCATGAAACTCCAGCATCTTACAGATTTGATCTTTTCAAAACACAAGTTATCAATCCATCCAGTGTTCACTTGAGAGGTGTAGGAATATAGAATCATTACAGGACTGCAAAGTCATAGGAATTTTAAGTTAAAATGCAATTTTAAACTTAATGAAACATCATGCATCTTCCACTCTGCAAAGCCTTCTGTTAGGCTCTGCATTGTTGAAATGATGCCACTACGTAACTGCCAGTAAAGATTTGTGATTTAAGTTGATTTTCCCCACGTGGACAAGATTGGTACTTATCTCCCACATACTTTCATACTTTACCATCAACAGCATACATTTAAAAGGGCAAAGGTAAGTGCCTTTTTAAAATATCACATATTTATTTTGCTTTGAAAATTATATATATGAGAAAAATATGAAAAATTCTGTATTTGGTTAAGTACTCATTTGAGTAAAAAACTAGACTGACTAATTTTGTTAAGTATTGATGTACAGACTAAGCCAACTAAAATCAAACATGACTTTTTAGTATGCTACACTTATTTTGTAAAATAAATAAAATGTAAAGATAAATAGTTAAAACCATATTACTGACATTCTTTCTAGAGAAAAGGAATATATATATATTTATATATCATATACATGTTTTTGTATTTATCCTACAAAATAGAACAAAGAATAAATAGATAAAATACAGATGTTTTAATGAAATATAAAAATAAGAGTGTGCACTGCTTGGAGACAAGGATGTTCCTAAAATGCACTGACCATGTGTGTGTAAACCTCTCTCTCCTTCCCATATAGCCACAAAAGGCTAAACTGTTAGTGCTGTCTAAAATATCAAGGCAAGATACTCAATATATTCTTTTGTGTGTGTGTGTGTGTGATAGTGGGGATTGAACCCAGGGGCTTTCTACCTCCGAGCTACACCCCCAGCCCTAATTTTTATTCTTTATTTGGAAACAGGGTCTCACAAAGTTGCGGAGGGCCTCACTAAGTAGCTGAGGCTGACCGCGAACCCGGAACCTCCAGTCTCAGCCTCCCAAGTACTGGGATTACAAACATGTACCACCATGCCTGGCTCAATATATTCTTACTAAAAACTTTCTAAAAGAAAGGAAGGAAATAAGTGGTATTTTAGTTCCATCTATTTAAAAAGGTATAGAATTACTTCTAGAGGTATTTTTGAGAAATACAAACAAACAATACAGAAGGTCGTGAAATGAACTGATCCAAAGGAAAATGCTAGTTTTACATCAGCATGGCCTATTTCCTAGTCTGTAAGCCTTTTCTGTCTGAGCTCCTTAAGCATCTGCTAAACCAGACTGTTCCATTCATTCATAAAGAACTGTTCTTTGCTCTCAGTTTGTTACTGGGACAGCACATTGGTATCCCCATGCCTGCCAAAAGTTGTATCTCAGACTAATGTATTTAGCTCACAGGGTAACTAGAGAATGAGGAGCGCATGTCTCAGATTCTGCTTTCTTCGGTTTCATTCAGCTTTCCATGCAGTCTGATGCTTCCTATTCTGGAGCAGCACATCCATTATGTACTATGTGAACGACACAACCTTCTTCCCAGCAGTCCTCCAGAGACCACAGCTGCTTTAACCTTAAGGAACTGTGTCAGTGACTAATCACGCCTTTTATCCCCTAAACAAATGTTGCATTAACTGCACTGTAAGTAAGGCTTTTGTTCTTTAATTGAATAGAGAAAAACTGAGTCTGGAATTAGGGGTGCAAGCAACTTTCTAACCCATGGTCACCAAAACAGCAGATATCACATCCTTCTTCAAGTTTTTTCTTACTTTTCAAGTGTCATCAAAAATAAATTTTGTCATGTTTATATAGAATGCTGACATGAAATATCAAATAAAATATTTGACCCTCAAAAGGTTCTTAATGATGATTAGTTTACATAGGAATTTCTAGCAGTTACTTTGAAACAACTAGTGGATATTTTCAAAAAGATTAAAAGTGTCATCAAAAATAAATTCTGTCATCCAGGTATGGTGGCACACACCTGTAATCCCAGTAGTTCAGAGGCCGAGACTAGAGGACTCCAGGTTCAAGACCAGACTCAGCAACGTAGTGAAACTCTCAACAACCTAGTAAGACCCCATTTCAAAATAAAAAGGGCTGGGGGTGTAGTTCAGAGGTAGAATGTCCCTGGGTTCAATCCTCAGTACCACCAAAAAAATTAAATAAATTCTGTCATTTATATGAATACTGAAGTGAAATAGCTAAGATAATATTTGACCCTCAGAAGGATATTAATAAAGATTAGTTTACATAGGAATTCTTAACAATTACTTTGAAAGAACTATTGGATACTTTCAAAAGATCAAAAGTTTAATATGGAGGTTATTGATACTAGCATAGATGGAGAGGTCTCTATTCAGAGTAAAAACTGGTTATGAGGACATCATGAGCAAAGAAATAGGAATAGTAGAATGGAAACCAAAAATTTTCCAAAACTTCAAAACACTTCTGCATCACTGACCCTCATTCATACCACAACAGTGCACCTGCCCCAGAATTGCCAGAATGCCCAAGGCTCCCTGAAAACAAAAGCAACAGTGTAAAATATTTGCTTCATTCCATTTGTTTTAACAATCTGTTTTCATATGAGCTGTAGCCTATGTGAGATGAGAGTCAGACAGAAAACTGAACACCAGGATACCAGGGACAAAAACATTAAACAGATATTAATGAAAATGCTCTGAATCCGCAGGACACCAAAAGCTGAGAAGACAAGAACACTGCCTTCAAAAACAAAACACTGTCCATTCAACTCTGAAACTCCTCTCAACAAGTTACATCCCTAGTGTCAATGGGTGGAATTAGCAGAATCAGCTTTTAAAAACCCAGTAAGTTATGACCTGTTTTGTATAAAGGCAAACATAAGGTCATTTTTCTTAAATTTCTAAATATATGTCCTAATGTGTTCTGGTGGCAGGGTCTCGTTGTTTAAACAACTCGACAAGGCCTGATCCTGGCCTGGCCACTTGCTGGATTCCTCTTCACAGATCCAGATGCCCTGCCATCTGGCCAGTCATCTCACAAGAGCGTTCCACAGGCCAAGGGAGAAAGCAACCCAACTGTGAATGAAGTCATGTTCCATGTACCCATCGACCCCCGAGAAGCCCAGGAGTCCTCCCTGGGTGGGTTACCCTCATAGACAGAAGCACACCTCATAGCAAAATTACCCCACATGGAGAAGATACAGCAAAATAATAATAATAAAGATCAAGATCAAGAGCTCCCATTGCTGGTAACATCAGGGAGATGGCAAGGCCTCCCTCTGGGTAGGCACAAGTGAATGTCCACTACATACCAACAAATTTTACAGACCCCATGTCAGGCCCCCAGCTAGGCCTCTTGACCAAGAGTCTTCATGAAATGTATGGAGCACAAACATGATTGGAGGTTCAGCTAAAGACAGGCGTGCTCAGAAAGAAAGCACCCGCCCCACTGAGCACTGATCGAGGCAGAATGCAGGATATCGAGAAGTGATGACATGCTTTCAGAGATAAAGAGCAAGTCACCTAAAAGGAAAATCATTTTCTTACCTTTGAATTTCTCATCAGCAACTCTGGGAGCTAAAAGCAATACCTCCCAACTGCTGATGAGGAAAGTATTTCAATCTAGAAATGTCTACCAAGCCAAACTATCAATGTAAGAAATTCCACATTTTCAGATGCTCAAAAACACAGGAAGTTTACCTTGCATGTACCCTTTCTGCATGTGTACTTGGAAAAGATGTATTGCAACAAAACTAAAACATAATCCAAGAAGGGAAAAGCAGGAAATCAAGAAAATTCAGGGGTTCGGTAAAATACACCTGAAATAGCAGATGACAGAAGCATAAACAGCAGTTAGTATAGCTAACTTCAACATTCTACACGGATGGTAAGAGCGCTGAAAGGCTCAATAACACACTAAGGGTGGCATACAGAAAGGGTACAGTTAAGCCAGATGTGGTGACCCACACCTGTGGTCCCAGTATTTGGGAGACTGAGACAGGAGGATCGTAAGTTCAAGGACAGCCTCAACAACTTAGCGAGACCCTCAGAACTTAGTGAGACCCTGTTTCCAAGTAAAAAATAAAAAGAGCTGGGTGTAGCTCAGCGGTATACTGGCCCTGGGTTCAATCCCCAGTACCACACACAAAATAAAAAGGTAAATAAAAGGAACAGTTAGAAACTCCAGGAAAAGCAATAATAAATCATAAAAGTCTAGGCAAAAATATTAAACAAATTTAAATATGGCATTATTCAAAGAAATTAATGAAATATTTCATTTGATATATACTTCAGGTGGAAAACATATGGTGATATAAGATTTTAACTTTATTGATCCATTCTACCTGATTCTGTATTAAATTTCTTTAAATAATCAAAATTTGATAAGCAGCCTCTATTGCTAATTTTCAGTACCAACCATTTTCAAATGCATGGAAAACATAGCAACATTACCATAAATGAGTGCAGCTATGTTAAATCTCAACAATAGAAATAATGTTTAAACAGATATTGAGGGATAAGAGAGAAAAGATGGAAGGTTATGTTTCAGGACCCTGTTCCTTCTTATTAAATAACTGAAAGTGCAGAGATTCCGTCTTGAGGTAAGTGATAAATAAATAGACTATGGGGCATATTCATTAAAGAAAATATTTCATATTGCTTTTTTATTTCTGAAATGCCTCCCCTGAATATCTATTGTGAAAACATATTTATTCCACAAACGCCATTCTTATGTAACATTGTCCCAAATCAACTAAAAGAAAAAGAGAATCTGTATCTCCTGTCATCCCCTATAAGTCTGTTAAATAACTCTATCATGTCATCCACTACAGTCTAATTTGCATTTTACATCTGATATACTTTAAATATCACCTGATTAGAATACTAATTTTCATTAGTAAGTTAATAAGAACCCTTGTCATATTCAACTTTATATGCCTTACGAGCAGGCAGACTTTCTTTGGGCTCCCTAAATAACTTTAAATAACAAAAATAATCTAAAACATACATGAGAGAAAGATAACTGCTAGCTAGCTAGCTCTCTCACATAGATAAGTACACTTGCAGTTTAACTAAGTTGATTATTTCAATCATTAAAGTACCTGTACTAGGAAGTGGGCCCCATTTTGAAGGAATGCATCATTTCTTATTGGTAATTTTGTAGTAACTTGGGTCTTATGTTCTGGAAAAATGAGGCTGTTTCTCCTGGATATATTCAAAATGCCATCTTTTGCTTGCATGGGGTCCACAACTCCAGCCGGAATGTATAGTGCAGAATAAAGCATCCTCACGTCTCCTTTAGTTCCTCCTAGTCTTGTAAAACTCAAGGATAAATAGCGTTCCCCTGGACTGCTTTCGATCTTCTGGTTTTCCATAGGAAAGAATGTTATTAGGCCATAAACATCATCACTATCCTGAATGTAGAACAAAAGCTGCAGAAAAAAAGCATTAAAGAGTAGAATGCTGACATCTGAGACTATCAACTCGTATATACTCTAGGCTCTTCTAAATTTTAATATTAACATATCATGTCTAAAATGTAAGAAAGCAAAAGACTAAACCAAAAACATCCTTGAAAACTTTCCTAAATTCTAATTTGTGAAAATTTTTAAAGAATAAAATATCAGGGCTAGCGAAGTAGCTTTGTGATAGCGCACTTTCGTAACATGCACAAGGCCCTGTGTTTGATCACTAGCACTGCCTAAATAAATAAATAAACCAATAAATGTAGAATATTTATTTGCAGAAGAGACAATGTTGAGCAAGAGAAGCAACCATCATTTCCAAAGTTGATATTCTTCCTGTCACTCTGAACTAAACACAGATTTGATTTGAATGGTCAAATTTGCTGGCTCTTCTGCAACACAGAAACCTGGACAGGAGTAAAGCACATCAGGGGCTCTACCTCCGCTGGCTCGCTCACTTCGGCACCTCCTCGTATGGTATGAGGCAGAATTGTAAGTAGATAAGCTTCAGCCTCTTCTGGAAGATCATCGTTAACGACCGTAAGAGGAATAGAGGCCACCATCTGCCCTTGTGCGAAATGGAGAACCCCAGAACTTGGTCTGATATCTGCTGTCACCGGTGAGGAATCACTGCTGTTGCGTGTCAACACCCAGTTCACAGAAACATTCCCGTGGGTGCCGCCATTTCTAACCACTGTAATGTCTTCAAATCTAGAATTGTTCAAAAGGAATATTGTCACATCATACATTCTATCTCCCTTAGATAGGCTTGGCCAATGTCAAGTTGGCCATCAGGTACTGGTAAAAGCAGAATCCTTCACAAAAATATCATTGTTTTTCATATGAAGGAGTAGATATGTGGATGTGTCCTAGGAAACTACCATAATGTGATTTCATTTGTAGAGTTAAGTCATATTCAAATATAAAGAAAACAGTGAAGCCCTAGTAGAGAAAATGACTCATACTCTTAACAGTTCAGCATTGTGTCCAGCACCACAGAAATTAAATATAATAATATATTAAAATAATTATAGCAACAGGTTTAAAACAAATCATACCTTGATATTGAATCTTCATCAATTATAACTGGCCTTTCAAACAAGATACTGTTAAATGAGAGGACACCATAAGGTTTGTCATTTGGTTTAATGGTGACTTGTACAATAGAAGGACCTATTAGTACGGCATCTCCCCGTAAGGTATCCTTTAGTAACATGATGTGAAATGATTCAGCAATCTCTGGTATGGTGTCATCAACTATGTGAAATTTCAGGTGTGCTTCATGAATATAAGGCGGAAAAACAATTGTTGTGTTTGGCTGAAGATCAATGAAGTCTAAATTTTGCTGGGCATGTGCTGTTGAATTCCCAGTTATAACTGTATATTGGATTGAAACTTCACATTCATCAGATCCAATGAGATTTCCACTGTTATCCTTTCCACGAACCACTGGAATTACGAGTATGTGGTCTTCCTCGGGTACCAAATAAACACTCTGAATGAATCTCACAGGACCATCATTTTTCTTAATGATGATCTCAATTGAATTCCTAGAGGTGTTAATCTCAGCTCCTCCTTCTAAACTTTTCAGGAGAATCAAAAATATTTCATCATTTTCCGGTATCTGGAAAAGGAACACATCAATAAAGCAAAACATCAACAGCCAAAAAAATTTGCAAAGAAACCAAAATCTAAAAAGTCACTATGTAGCTGGGCATGGTGGTGCATGCTTGTAATCCCAGTACTTGGGAGGTGGAGACCAGAGGATCTCAGGTTCGCAGCCAGCCTCAGCTACTTAGTGAGGCCCTCCACAACTTAGTGAGACCCTGTTTCAAAATAAAGAACAAAAAATAGGGCTGGGGGTGTAGCTCAGAGGTAGAATACCCCTGGGTTCAACCCCCAGCACCAAAAAAAAAGTCACTATGTTTCAAAATAAATACATAGAATTTTTTTTTAAATTGAAAGGAGGAAATAGAGAGTAGCTTGTCTAGTCTCTGTTTTCTAAAATATTTTCCAAAGGTAAATAATCTATTTTAGATAGGAATGGAAAAGTTAATGAAACAATGGTGTGAAGAGTTAATGAAGTATAGATAAGTCCTAATCTTGATCAGACCATAGAGAACTATAAAGATTACATAGCAAAAGTGGATATAAATTCTTATCAATTTTATCAGGTCGGTAGGGTGAGAAGCAGCAAAGTCTAGTAATATCTAAGAATCTGGCAAGGTATATTAAATATAAAAGTTATTAATTTTCAACTTGTGAATTATTATGGCTTCTCTACATAATTTATAATTCAGGAGAAAATATATGATGCCAATCATATGACTTCCAAAATATATATCATACTCATGCTTCTTTGGAGAATGAGCTATGAGTTACTACTGGACAAACTGCTGACATCATTAAAGTGAAAACCTTTTTTATATAACTGCATAGAAATCCTGGCGTCATTCCCCACTGTGCTGTTTGAGTTTGTCATTCACTACAAATTCTGTTTCATGAATGAAAGTGAAAAAATGCAACATTTTACTTCCATCAATAGCAATATAAGTAAAGGGACTTATCTCAAAAAATAAAATGTTATGATTTGATTGAGATCTTTTAAATTTACAACTAAAATATATAATTAATCATCCTCCCCAGGAATTATAACCTTTTCAATGCTCTGATATATCAGTATAGAAACTTATTGTTGGCTTCCAGATCTACATAAACTAGAGTTATCAATACTACCAAATATTGCGTTTTTCTGAGAGAACTGCCCTTTTCTAATAATGCTTTCTGATGCATTTGTTTTCCTCTTGGGGATTCTTGTAATTTGGTTACAGGATTTTGGAAGAGGGATTATTGATTCCCTCTGTTTTTACTTCTCTGAAAACACTTGAATTCTAAGAGTTGTTTTCTCTTGTCTGGCTCATGGGGAACACTCTTGTATATTATCATTCAAATTCAGTTTTTCCATAGTAATTAAACTAGTTGTATCATATATCTAAATTCTTGGTAGCTTCAACCTGAAATGTGAAAATAAAACCCTTCCTATGACTATGAACATTTAAAATATCTAAACAAAAACATCAACTGCAATAGAGTTTTTTTGCTTTTATAGTAAAATCTTTATCCTAGGTAAGCAGCACTGTTCCTGTTCAAACCTAAAGTGACTAATAAAAATCAATCATCAGAGTTTGCGAAATGCTTCAATTTTTGCATTATGTGTGGTTGTAGGTTATAATCAGGTTTGTCAGATTTTAGATGCCCATTTTATTTTTGCAGTGCTGGGGATAAAATGGGCAGGGCCTAGTGCATGATAAGTAAACACTTTAGGGCTACACCCACAGCCTGAGATGTATAATTTATTGTGAACTAAATAAGGTAAATATTAACAAACTATATCCCAAATAGACAGCTCCTTAAAGTCTAGTTGGCCACTGTTATGGTGGCTCCACAGGCCCCTAACAATGGAGTCAGCTGACCATGTACCGTAACCTCTGAAACCTTGAACCAAAATCAATCTTTCCTCCTTTAAGTTGTTTTTCTCAGGTATTTTGTCACAGTGACAAAAAGCTAACACAGCCACAATACAAAAACTTTCCAAAAGATTATTCTAGAATAATTTCAAATACTAAACACAGTACTTGACATAGTTTTCTAACATGTCTATAACACACAGTCCTTGTCTCCTATAAGTATTTAATGCTGTCCCACCTCATCATCGAGGACTGTCAAGTTATAAATCACTGTTGCTCTGCCAGGAGGAAAGGAGATATTTCCTCTAACTGGACTCAAATCTTCTTCAGGGGGGTTTGGGCCACCCTCTACCTGCAAAGAAGTACACAGTGCCATCAATACATATGAAATATTTCACAAGACTGAAAAATCATTTTTGTGATGTCAGCTAATAAAAATCTAAAATTTACTTAAAAATGCTTAGCAAAAATTGTACAAATCTTTCTAATTGACAGTCAGGCTCTATAATGTAATTACACATCTTCACTACTATAAATAAACTATGTGGTTTCTAAAATCTCTTTAATTTTTCCCAACCCTTTTATTAAGCCTGAGGGAAAAACACTATAAATATTTCTTCTTGGGAGGAAGGGTATTCAAAATTAGTGAGTTCCCTTAACAAAGTGAATCCAATACCAGTTCCACCACTGGCTGTGTGACCTTAGGCAAGGTATTTAACAGTTCTGTGTAGCATTTCCCTCATCTTTAAATGAGCATAATAATACAATTAAGAAAGTGAAAAGAAAGCCTATAGAATGGGAGAAAATCTTTGCCAGCTACCCTTATGATAGAGGACTAACATCTAAAATACATAAAGAACCAAAAAATTAACACCAAAACATGAGCAATTGAACTTAATAGAGAATAAATCCAACTTGCCAACAAATACATAAAAACCTCCAGTTACAAATGCAATCATAAAAATATAAACAATAAGCAATGCTGACATGAATGTGGGAAAGAAGAAACACTTATACACTGTTGGTGAGATTATAAATTGTATAACCACTATGGAGATCAGAATGGAGGCTCCTCAAAAGACTAGGAATGGAACCACCATATGACCCTGCTTGGTATCTTTCCAAAAGAATTAAAGTCAAAATACTATAGTACATGTATATGTGCATGCCCATGTTTATAGCAGCACAAGCAAAGTTATGGAACCAATCTAGGTGTCAGTCAACAGATGAATGGATAAAGAAAATGTGGTATATACACATAATGGAATTTTAATAAGTCATAAAAAAGAACAAAAGTATGTTATTTGCAGGAAAAAATGGATGGAAATGGAGAATATCATGCTAAGTGAGATCAGCCAGACTCAGAAAATCAAAGGCCACATGTTCTCTGTCACATGTGGAAGCTAGAGAGAAAATAGGAAAGAAAAGGGGTCTCATAGAAATGAGAGAGACCAAGAGAGTAGTGGGAGCAAAATAGGTGAAGGAAGAGGGGAGAGGAAAGGGAGATTTAGGAAAGGAAATAGATCAAATAATGTTATGTGCAAACATGAATGTATCACTATGACTCTCACTATCAGGCTTGGGGAGGGAGGGGTCAGGGAGGCAGTGTGGGGAAGGGAACAGACCAAGTGATAATATCCACACATATGGATTATCACTTTGAATCTCACTATGATGTATAACACACCAATAAAAGTTTAAGAATTATGTTACATAAAGTCAAGTAACCACTCTATTGATGTTATAATTAATAATTAAGATAGAAACTGGTATCACAGAACTTTCTAATACTCTAAGGTTTGAAAATAGCATATTTGATCAGGTTTTGGACCTTATAAAAACACAACCATTAGTTGAAAATGTAAAGGTGACTCTTATAGAACAGCAGTGCAGTGACACAATGGTCAGTAAGCAATAAAAGGAATGATGATAGCCAGGACCTGAGAGATCCTCCACCCACAGCCTGTCTCATTTATGCCACACCCTGTAACACCCATGTATCCTCATGGTGGAGGAAACTGCCATTAACACCATCCACTAAGTATCTTGGAAAAATGGGGGAAGACTATAATTTTCTAGAAACCTAAGTAGTCCATGGGTGGTTTTAAAATACATGTCCTTGAAAATGTTCATCATAAAGGTTTTATGAATTGTATAGAATTAAAATTATTATTATTGTTGTTGTGATATTTTATTACCCCATATTTAAAATGATGCATTGATTTTTTTTTTTTTTTTGGTGGTAGGGATTGAACCCAAAACCATTTTCCTCCGAGCTACATCCCCAGCACTTTTTATTTTTTATTTTAAAACAGGGTCTCCCTAAGTTGCCAAGAGTCTCACTAAATTGCTGAGGCTGGCCTCAAATCTGAGATCCTCCTGTCTCAGCCTCCCAAGTACTGGGATTACAGGCATGTGCCCCTGCGTCCAGTGAGCATTGTATTTCATTGTATTTCATGATATATGCAAACAACAAGAAAAAAATTTATATGAACCATGAAATTTATAAATAGCAAAAGTATTTATCTTTTATTAAGTATTTATTAGGTTTATTATATAAAGGGCCTTGATTTTTTAAATTGTAGTCATCTGGTGTAGACTCATTTAAAGTAATTTCAAAGTAAACTTACCTCAAAAGTCACAGTGACCATTCCATAAGTCCCCTTTTCCCTGATGAGAGTTAGAGGCACGGACTCATTTCTGCCCCTGGGCTCTCTCACTGTGACTGATGAAGGCTTTTGGGAAGAGGAAAGACAATACAGCACTGATTAATCAGAGGTAGGAGGTGGCAAAAACTATTAATTTAGAAATACTAAATTTCATCTGCATATATGTCACTATCACAATGAAGTACATTATGATGTGAGACTATAATGCACCAATAAAAGTATAAAAATAAATTAAAATTAAAAAATAAATACTAGTCTCACTTCACAATGAGTATCAGTTTGGTGTTAACATACATGCACACAGCTCTTGGTGTCCCCCCCC
>PVJS01045309.1:0-16287 GCA_004027185.1 Glis glis
AAATGTATGTATTTTATATTTAATAAGGTCATATTAAAATATAAAAATAATATTTTATTAACTTTTTCCATATTTCCCTTTGGATTTTTATGTGGCAATATCTTTATCTAGAGTAGAAATCATCCCTAGTTTTAAGAGAATTTTATTCTTAACCAGTAATAATAGTAGAATATTTGATATTAGCTTTAAATAATGATAATCTTAATACAGCTTTTAGTTTTCATGTAATTTAGATGGGTCATTCTTTATAACATTAATTGAATTTGTAAGGTGAAAATAAAAAACATTTCATGCAATAGAAATACATCTTTAGAAAATTTTCAGTATTTTATCATTTTGTGGTAATAATATTATCATTTGCTTCTTAGTTGTTGAAATGAAACAGTATTAAATTTATAATTTTGACAACAGTTCCAAAGGAATTAAAAAATATAAATTAGCATAGTTATTCAGCTTAGAGGTCAAAAAAGGAAAGATAAGAAATTATACCATGGTTTAAAAATAAAATAAGTTCTAAAATTTAAAGCATGTGAAAACTCTATGCCTACAATTTAAAATAAAATCATCAGACTGTTGCATATGTCTTCTGATTATTTTGTCTTCATTATCATGCAAATCACAATCTCACATATACGTAAACAATCATGGAATTCCTAGGATCAAATTTTTAAAGTATAGGAAGGAAATTTAAATACTGTTGAGAGAATGGACCATGGTAGTTCTATTGTGACTCCTTAGTGAACTCCAGCATATTAGACACTGGATTGCAGGGCTGGGCATCCAGAAGATCATTTGAGTTGAGGGTGGAGGTTGCATCTATGATTTGTTCACTCATGCTTGAAGTGACACCTGCTTCCAAGAGGGCATTAAAGAGCTTGCAGGCTTTTGGTACTAGAGGAAGAAGGCACAGTGAGGTGGTGTGACAATGTCCTTTTACCCTGTTAGCATTTCTTTTGAGGACTGCAAAGCTGGAACTCACTTTAAGTTGGACTTCTCACCATTGTCGTCATGCCTCTTTTGCCCAACCTTGTTTTCTAGTACTTTGAAGGCAGGATCCTTGCATTATTTATAATGCCATTTCATAGACCAGCTTGACAGAATGCCTAATGCATACTTTAAGTATTCAACAAATACAGAGTTGAATTGCTGGTAGATTGAGCCATTGGCACCACTTCCTACTTCCCAGTAGCTCTGGCCAGCACTCACTTCATTCCTTGCCACACAATAGTTGGCCACCCCTGCATCAATCAATTACTGACACTGACAGTAATTAGTGTCAATTAAAATATAGTTCTGAAAACAAATCCTTGGGAATTCCTGAATGCATTCCTGTGGTCCTTCTCTAGTACTCTAATTCAATTCCCCAGCATCCCTCCTGAGAGAAGAATCTTCAGGGGCTGGTAAGAGCTGGGGAATCTGAGATAGGCCTAAGGTTTCCACTGGTATTCAAAAAAATATCATGTAACCCTTTGCTATAATGAAAGAATGGCAAACAGATTTGTTAGGATAAGAACCATAGAACAGTATGCAAATGGATCCTACAGAGTAAAGGGAGTTCTGGTGGCCTGAAGAGTATGGAAAGGCTTTGATGGATTAAAAATACTTGAGAAATACTCATCGGAAAGGCTCAGTGGCTTTGATGGCCCCAGAGTAGCTGCCAGACCAGGTATAGGTCATTACTTGTCCATATTCCTAGGCTGGGAAAGCCTGAGCTTGGTAGATAAGAAACTCAGGCATTAGGTAGGCTTCTTCATGGCTCCTGGAGAAAGGAGAGTTTAAGCCAGCAAGTATTCTTTCTAAGCCAGAGACAGATGCCCACCAATTTCAGGATCTTGCTTAAAATATCCCAATAGCCAAACTGTCATATGGGTAAGAATAGTAATGGCAGACAAAGACAGGAATAAGGAAATACACAAAGATTACACCCAACACCCAAAAGAAACAGAGGTGCTAGAGAAGTCACATGACAGCTTAAACAAAAACTAAGAGAAATTTCATTTAAATCCACTTAAACAAAACATGTTTTAAAATTTCATCTCCAAAGAGCATACATACACATACATGAATATATGTTTGGTTACAAATTTTTAATTTTAGTAGATGAACTGAGAAAAATATCACTATCGACACCTTAAGTATTAAACTGGAAGATCAAGTGAAAGAAATAACTCAATATATAGATCAAAGCACACAAACAGTTCTTATGATAGAAAAATAAGAAATTTATAAAACAATATTGACATTGAAAACACTGTAGCTAAAAAAGGATCACTAAGTTACCAGATAAAAAATATTAATAAAAGAAACAGCTAAGCAAATGCTGGTAAAGTGTTCTAGAAAGGCTTCTTCCATTTGGGACTTTGTGTAAAATAATAATTCTTAAAATAGAAGAGACTATAATGTGAAAGCTATTAATCTTAAAGAAAAATATTCAAGTATTTTAGTAATACTTAGGAAGACATGAAGAAAGGTACTTAACACGGTTTGGATACATGTATGGAGAAGTGAAGGACAACAGAAAAGGGAAGCAAAAATATTCTAAAGGAATCCTACTAAACAGAAAGTTTAGACTATTGAAGAATCACTTTGGAGAAGTGGAGAATAGTTTCTTTTTTCCTCTCAAATATTAGGAAATACATGTTTGATCATGACTCTCAGAAAAGAAATAAATAATAAATATATAAAGTCCCCCAAATGAAATGAATAGTAAATCAACCAAATAAAAATACTTAAGGAGGGAAATTATACAGGAAATGTGTTCCACTATCCATAATATATCTTCACTCCTCAAACTAAGCATTTGAAACCTTAGATGAGTGAAGAAGGTGACCTAACTGAGGGAGGTGGGAAGGGGAAGAGGGAAACACCCTAATGCGCAGTATGTTTATACACAAACTTATCAAAGTCAACTACTATGCTGAACATGAGAAGGAGGGAAGGGGGTGGGAATGGGGGTGGGAATTGGGGGAGGGCCAATTGACCGATGTGTGCATGTATACTTCTACCACCCTGAAACCCATCAAGATGTATGATTACAATGCACCAAAAAATAAAAAAATAAAAATTAGAAAATATAAACATATAAAGATAATTCCTAGATTTGATTTTAAGGAACTAATTTTCTTTTTTATTCAGGCTACAAAACTGGAAGATGATGTGGTCATAGTTCTTCATTTTTTTTAAGATAAAGAAGTTCATTTCTCATTTCCTACATGCCTTGGGCATACTTGTAAATGCTAATTTTCACAACTCATACTACATACACTACATGAGAATGATTAAATATGCATGGTAAATTATAGAATACATGGGTTGATTTTGATTTCTGAGGAAATGTGTTCTGCATTTACAAAAGAGACACAGGCTATTTTCAGTGATGTCAATTGGATTATGCTTCCCTATCTGTTTGCATGACACCCTCAAAGATGGTTTAACTTCTCGTCTGATAATTCATGATTTTTAACCTTTGTTTTTAAACATATCTGAGGCATATATGCCTATATATGCATATATGCCATATATATATACTTGATACATATATTGGCACATACATGCTGCTAATAGCCAAAGTTCATCATTTTTAATAAATGGTGTTTTTTAATAGGCTTCTAAAATTAACCCTGTTTTGCATTCCAAAAGTGAACTGACTTTGAGTCCATTAATAATGCTATTTACTTATTTCCAAACCTATTTTCCTCCATGTGTGTGGTACTAGGGATTGAACCCAGGGGGATTCTAGCAATGAGTTATACATCTAGCCCTATTTTTTTATTATTCTGAAATAGGGTCTCACTAAGTTGCAAAGGATCTCACAAAGTTGCTGAGGCTGGTCTCAAACTCGCAATCCTCCTCTCTTAGCCAAGTAATGGGATTAACGGCGTGTGCAACCACGCCTGGCTCCATTTTCCTCCTTATACTCCCTTATAAGACTACTTACAGCCAAAATGACTACAACATTCATGAAAATGTGGAACTTCTTCCTCTTCATTCTTATCTGTAAAACCTCTCTCCTCTACTGCCTTCCCTTATCTTCCTCTATGTATCTCACTTTATGTTGAGCCATAAGTTATTAATCATTTTTAGTTTAGTCTTTTATTCTCATTGATCTCATGATATTCTGAATCCTTTTCATTTTATTTATTTATTCATTCACTCGTTCATTTTGATACTAGAATTGCACCCAGAGATATTCTACCACTGAACTGCATTCCCAGTCATTTTATTTAATTAATTAATTTATTTATTTATTTATTATATTTGCTAAGTTGCTGAGGGTGGTAAGTTACTCAGGCTAGAATTAAACCTGTGGTCCTCCTGTTTCAGCATCCCAAGTTCTGGGGTGACAGGGATGTACTATCATGCCCTGCCTGATCCTTTTAAAATTTAAGTATGTAGTAAATGTATACAATTATATTTATTACTTATGCAGTATAAGATTTAGCAAGTGACTTTCACAAAGCAATGAGAATATTTCATTTTCTGAAATAAAAAACAAAGTAACATATGTCACAATACTTTTCCATAATTTTTAAATATGTGCTAAATTTATAAACTAAATTTGAATACTGACATAAAGGTAAAAAAAAACCCTAAATTTTGCAAGCAGTGGAATAGAAGCTAATGGGGAGGTGCCAATGTACACCAGAACCAATCTGGAAACAAAGATGGCATAAGGAAGTAATCGGTGATGATGTATAGGGGATGGAGAAGTGCAAAGTGTTTATAATTCTCTGGTTCTTAAAACATGCTTTTAGAATTTTCTCTGGAAAAACATCTCAGCTAGAATTTAAGATGTCTTACATTTAAAACCCTTTCTAAGTAATGATCTGAAAGATCATGCAATGATAATTTTAGATATATAATTTAGAGAAAGTTGTAAGATAATATATTTAGATGCATAATCTCCACATATATATTTTCTTTGTTTAAAATAGAAGTGCTTTCAGGTAGTGAGGGCTGGTGTTGAACAACATCTAGCTTTTTGTTTCATGGACCTTCTTTTAGATTTCTCCAACCTGGATAAACTAAGTAGGATACACACAGATGGCAAAACCTTATGTTATCCTAGTCTGAAAAGATTAGCTTCATTAAAATGAAAATTAGCTACCACCTGCTAAATATGTTTTGGCACCTACTAAGTGGCATTCCCCAGGAAAAAGAAATCACAAAGCCTTTTTTTAAGCAGTCAGATTATTTTGAAGCATTAAAGTGGACAACAAAGACCCAAAAAAAAGCACTTCATTAACTAAGAAAAAAAATATTCTAGTCCCTGAAACTATTGCATACAATCAGACTAAAGTTAAGCTGGGAACTAAGGTCTAAAATTGGATTTATAAAGATTATAGAGATAAATGTAATATTAATTATTTGCTTTCCTTTGAACCAGCTTTAGGGAACAAAAGGCAAATGCCTTAATATCCAGAAGTAAAATAATTATCATTTGTAAAAGTGAATTTTAAAAGATAACTGCAAGATCTTTTGACATACATAACAGATTTTAGTGGGGTGACCATATGTCCATCCAGGTTAGACACAGAGGGTCTCAATTAATCTCTGTTGTCCTAACATAATTATTAATAACATCCCATTTCCTTCTCAAAATAAACCTGTTTAAATGTCAAATTATATTATAACCCATAGTCATATATCTATGAGATAAGAATTCTAAAACCTAACTCCAATTATTTTACTTAACATAAATGAACATGGTTAAAAAGCCTGGAAGTGTGGATAAAGAGCCACATGAAATCTCTCTGGAAAGAACAGAAGAAATAACCTAAATTCAAACCACTCGTCTTTCAATAGAGTGCTTGAATTTCCTTTACAGTTTTAGGGATGATTTTCCAACTTTTTCTTGAAGTCAGATACATGAAGTCTGTTAGCTTAAGGCAAAGTCTACTAAATCTTCACTCAGACCTTATTTTTACTGTTCATTTATACAAGATCTAAGAAGTTTGACTGTTTTTGACTATTTTTTCAGATTCCAGAAGACAGGAATTTTCAAAGGTAGAGTAGACATAGAAGGAGGAAAAAAATGTACCAGAAGTAGTAACTTCTGATGTCCAAGGAAAAAAGGAATAAAAGGCAAAGTAGAATGACATAAATTTAAAATGTGTCAGTCAATATGAAATTAAAATCAGTATCAGTTGTTGAAAAAGAAAGAAAAATGTGAAATGCATTTGTAAAAAAATATATATTTTTTTTGCAGTACCGGGGATTGAACTCAGGGGTGTTCTTCCTCCGCGCTACACCCCCGGCCCTATTTTTTATATTTTATTTTTAAACCGGGTCTCACGAAGTTGCAGAGGGCCTCACTAAGTAGAGAGAGAGAGAGAGAGAGAGAGAGAGAGCAAGCTGAGGCTGGCCACGAACCCAGATCCTCCGGTCTCCGCCTCCCAAAGAACTGGGATTACAAGTGTGCGCCACCATGCCCGGCAGTAAAAAAATATTTTTAATATATTTGATATTAATTTGAAGGTTATGGCACTATGTTGAGCTTCAAGTATCTGAAAAAACATATTCGATGCAGATATTTTTGTTGAAAGAATGGTATAGATTTTTCTCATTGAGGAAGTAAAAATTAATTTATACAGATTTTCTTTAAAATTTCTAATTAACTTAGCCATGATGACTCATAATTCCCTTAAACACTTATCATGTCTAGGTGTAGTTGCACTATGTTGTCATGGTGAGCACTGTTTCTTTCAGACCTTACCAGAGAAGCATAAGAATGTATGCTCATGCTCCTTCCTTCCCACAGTTTACCTGCCTATCAGAAGGTTCTCAGGCTAGATAATGACCACCTACACAGTTATATTGCATGAATTCAACACTACATGAGTTAGTGAATTGTATAATGTCATATTTTGGCATACAAATGCTAACAATCAATAACTATTTTAAATGGTAACCTGATGCAATGCCTCATTCAGATTCTGTGAGTCCTATGGACCTTGATTTCAGGCAATCTTGCTTACATTTCAGTCAGTTCATTTAATTTCTGTATATTTTTCATCATTCTATTCTGATGCCTAAAAGTTTTGATCATATCAATCCTAATTGTCTCTACAGCTGTGTACAATTATCATTCTCTCTGTTAGCATTGCCCTTAGACACCTAAAATTATTTCCTTCCATCTGCTTAATACCAGTAGTACTCTACCCGATTTCTTCATTGTATACCTTGGAAGATATGTTCCTATCAGACAGGTTGAATATTCCCTCATAGAAACCAACACTATGTTGTAGGAAGGATTTCCTTCCCAATGACCAATAACCAGATGCTAAGAGTTAAAGTAAACCTCCTAGGAAGTTTATATGTACATGGGGAGCTTGAAATGTATTCCAAATGTTTTTGTGGTTGAGGAAACTGAAGTAAGAGCAGTTTCTTTGATCTAGACATTCTCTCATGGGGAGAATTCTGGTTTTGCTTGGCTAACAACACATTCTAAAATGAAATGGATTCCACATGAGTGCTCTCATTGCTGTACCACCATGAGAGTGATCTTTAAATACTCTTCATACTTTGTATGTATGTGAAAGCAGTTTCATGTGTGTTATTTTTAACATTTTGAGGTTTTGTATTTCATCCCAAATACACAAAATTTAATCACCAATTATTGTACTGTTTTTAGCTAACTGGAGCAGTATCACTGCAGAAAATGTAAGGTCAGATTATTTTTAAATAATAATTTCTTTATATTTTATATGTGTTATAAGTGCCTACAATATGGGTACTCCTCTTCTAATAACACTGGAAATACTACTGATATGTTGAAAAATGGAATGCATAAACATTAAACAAAACTAGTGTTAAAATACACATTTTGTAATTCTGACATAAGCAATCCCTACAAGTCATTTCAGCCAATACTTACAAGTTCCAGAATTTATACCAGCACTCTCAGACAAGACTCTGGTACTTCTTATCTTGGCATTTTGGTGACCTCAAGCAAACTCTTATAGATTTGTGAAGATTAATGACATAGCACAGTGCCTAAATGCATGCTGATGTTTTTATTATTAATAATAGCAAAAAATAATTTTATTTTTTCATGTGACATGTGAAACAAGTACCACATTTAAATTTCTGTCTATATCCTGTGAGTTAATACTAATTATAATGATCGGTTTGTCTATGAATAAAACTGCCATCTTTATACTTCAAAATAAGTAACAATTTAAAAATTTTTGGTAGGAAGCACTGGTCAAATTATTGAAGTCAGAGGGAAAATCCGTTTAAAATAACATTTTTAAAAAGCCTCTCCCAGTCACGAATGGTGGTGCACACTCATAATCCTAATACTTAGGAGGCAGAGATAAAAGGATTGAAGGTTCTAAACCAGCCCCAGCAACTTAGTGAGGCCCTCTGTTACTTATTGAGACTCTGAGAAGCAAATTGGATAGACAGATCTAAATAAAAAAGGAAATACTGATATCAAGCTAAGATGATCACACTTTATCCTAATATCAATGGAGAGTTCATGAAAAACAAATAAAGAAGTAGAATAATTAGACTTAAAATTCAATTTTGGAAATTGATTCACAACAGTGTGTGAGATAGGTGAGAGATGCACATGAGCACAGAAAGCTTTTCTAAGCAGATGGGCTTGAGTTTGGAGCAGCTGACACATTCAATCATTAACTAAAAGGTTAGCATCGGAAAGATTTGGTCCATTTGGCAGATGATGGAGCTTTAGACTTTAGGTTCTGTGAGAACAGGGCTTGGTCTGTCTTTTTCAATATGATTTCTGGCTGGCTTCTGCCAATAAACTAATGATGATATTATCCAACATAGGCATCTGATGGAAAGAAGGTAAACAAAGTATATAAAAGACATTTGAATTCATGGAATTTGTAGGAATTGGAGTCTCTGCTTTCCAGAGACTTGTTACAGTAGTTTCAGATGCCTTGTTTTGGAGTGGTTTCTATAATGCAAGCTGCTCCCTACCCCTTGGAAAAAAAGTAACATCAATACTTAAGAGTATATTTGATTTATCCCCAAACACTCTCTACTCAATTATTAAGGCACCTGCTATTCATTTTTGACAGTAATACTACCATCAAAGGATTTCAGATATGACTTCTCATTAACTATTATGCAATGCATCATTTAAAAACTTGGTTTCTAGAAGCTCATGAGCTTCATAATCTAGGTTTACAGAGCTATAGTTTACATAATCAGAGAAACAGGGAGTATTTGTGCTTCAGAACATGTATGAAAATGGCCTGAAACTAGATTAGGGCTTTGTAGATATAAAAATGCAGTTCTGTTCTCTAACCATGATTAGAAAAAAGGCTTCTTTAAGTGAATATGGGGATGCTAATTAATTCTCATTAGGAAGCAATTCTTGCTTAAACTCTCAATAATATATATGCATCTATGCTAATGTATACCTGATCATAGAATAAAACCTGCTAAGTATTTACAGACCTAACAAACATTATTGTCCTAATGACACACAACTGAGTAGGGTTATCTTTTTTTTTTGTACCGGGGATGGGGTGTTCTACCACCAAGTTATACACCCAGCCCTCCTCTCCCCCTCTTTTTATTTTGAAATAATGTCTCACTAAGTTTTTCAGGGTTTTACCAAGTGTCTGAGGCTGACCTCAAACCTGAGATCCTTCTGTCTCAGATTTCCACGTGCTAAGATTACAGGTATGTGCACTGTGTCTGCTGGAGGGTTAAATTCTTAGCGTACCACAACAGAATCCTCTAACTTCAGTGATTCAGACAAATTAATAACCAAGGAAAAGAAATGTTCCTGACAACTCATTAAAGTTTTTCCAGGTGCCGGGCATGGTGGCACACGTTTGTAATCCCAGTACTTTGGGAGGCGGAGACCAGAGGATCCGGGTTTGCGGCCAGCCTCAGTTCTCTCCCTGTCTGTCTCTCTCTCTCTCTCTCTCTCTCTCTCTCTCTCTCTCTCTCTTTAGGGAGGCCCTCCACAACTTCGTGAGACCCGGTTTCAAAATAAAATATAAAAAATAGGGCTGGGGGCGTAGCGCAGAGGTAGAACGCCCCCGCGTTCAATCCCCGGGACTGCAAAAAAAAAAAAAAGTCTTTCCAGAATATGCTATTGGAAACCAACAGGGTTAATAAAGTACCTTTCTATATTCAATGCCTCCACAAAATTTGCCATAAAGGATCTTCCTCAAAAAATCCACCTGATTCTTGGAGATATTATACATAAGAATATTTTAAAGGAGTAAGCTTGAAGATTTCTCAAGATTCAGATTCTTGAGAGACATTGACCTCAGGAAAAACCCACCCTCATAGAAAAAACTTTTCATTCATCTTTGTATCCTGTGCAAAATTTAGGAAAATGTATAAGGCCTAGTTTGGAAAAAATATTAACTAAAGTGGTCTAAAATGAATTTGATCCAGCTATAAAGGCATACCTCTGAACAGGGCTCTATAAAATGACATGCAAAAAGATTAGAAATGGCACCGTCTTTAACATCCACTGAAGAAAGCACAGAATAATTAGTAGTCATCTAGCTTATTAATAATGAAAGTATAAGATGTTGAAATCACTTGCTTTTTTCCTTTGACATCATATAAACATGTACACATAGAGAACACACTTAGAGAAACTCAACAAAAAGGACTAGTTTTCTATTTTCTAACCAAAGATTTAAATAATTTGGACATTTGTATCATTAAATATTAAAAATGGAAATCTAGCTAACACTGTGTTCTCTAAAAGAAATCTCAATCTGAAAGACAGTACAAAGAGAAAGGAAATGAATTGATAGATGGAGATAAAATATGAGATAAAGTATTTAACCTATTCTGTCTATACAGCATACACAGGTCAAATATGTAACATATGGCACTAAAAAAACTTAATAAGAAATGGTACAAGTCATTGTGTCACTAATTTCAAATAGCAAGGGGAAGAAAATGAAGTAAAATTCCAATGCTATCAGCATAGAAATCAGTTCTTCATGGCTTTAAACCAATTTTTATGTGATAAAGAACTGAGCTAAGCAGATAGCCATGAGAAAAGGATATCATGAGTGCATAGCTATAGCAGAACATAAAAGCATCAACACACAGAAGGAAACACAGGACTAGTGCTCTTAGAAGCTGTGGAAATGGAAGCATGGCTTATACTATCTAACCCCAGGTATACATTTAAATGGAGAGATAATAATGGAGATAACGTAAGATGCACAGGTATATATTTAAATGGAGACCTTACATTTATTTATTTTTATACTTTTATTAGTGCATTACAGTTCCAAGTCATAATGTAGTTCATAGTGATGCCTTGCATTTAAAAAGTTGTAATCCTAGTACTGGGGAGGCTGAGACCAGAGGATCCGGGTTCACGGCAGCCTCAGCTACTTAGTGAGGCCATCTGCAACTTAGTGAGTCCCTGTTTCAAAATAAAGAATAAAAAAATAGGACTGGGGATGTAGCTTGGTGGTAGAATGCCCCTGGATTCAACCCCAATATCACAATAAATAAATAAATAGTCTCTTTCAAGAAGTTTACAAATAAGTGGTTCAGCCAGCTGTTTATTATTTTCAGTAATAATGATTTAGCAAATATTTACTGGGCTAACTGGACTAGCATCATGTATAAGAACTAGAATCTGCCTATAAGTTGTTTATTGTCTGAGGCGAGAGAAGATAAGTAGAAAGGGAAATTAAATACAAAAGGGCAATACTGGCTGAATAACTACTATTGTCTGTTTTTATATTCCATATAATCTATTTTTATTGTTAGAAAGGATATTGGATTTATGATTTGATGGCATAGATTCATTATTCATTATGAGCATTTATTTATTTATTTATTTATTGTGGTACTGGGGATTGAACCCAGGGGCATTCTACCTCTGAGATACACCCCCAACCCTATTTTTTTATTCTTTATTTTGAAACAGGGTCTCACTAAGTTGCAGAGGGGCCTCACTAAGTAGCTGAGGCTGGCCGCAAACCCGGATTCTCCCGTCTCAGCTTCCCAAGTACTGGGATTATAGTGCGCCACCACACCCAGCCATTATGAGCATTTAGGGTTAATAATGCAAAACAGGCATCATTCACTGGCATCTTGAATATGCTTTTTTGGTTTCTCTTAAAAATTAATAATGACAATTTAAAGAAAATCAAAATGGCCCCAAGGTCCCCAAATAATTTTTTCAGGAATTTTGGTGGTGACTACCTTCTATGAAATTTCCCACCTAATCACATGCTTAGATAGAACTGTTCCAAGAAAGGGTTACACACCAGGAATTCAGAATTAGTATTTCATTTTTCTATATTAATATATATGCTATAATTATTATTCCACACTTATCAATATGATATAGTAATAGTATCTAGTGGAGTTGAACACAATAAACCAGTGTAAATAAATATCCAGAGTCTAAATTTTCCTAGAAATGAACTAGCTTCAGTATGCTGTCCACCTGATTAAAGCATTTGTCTATTTTCTTTTCAGGTTAATAATACCTTATGATAAATATACCAACTGATCAGATTAGAATGCTGCGTATAAGATTCATAAAATGAACAGAAATTACAAGCACACAGACAAATGGCATTCCATTTTTTATAAGCCACGAGTAAATATACCTATTATTTGTTCTCCTGAGTCTATTCATATGTGTGATTCCTAAATAATTTCGATCATCTGCCATCCTTACTAACTTAGACCATCCAAATGCATCTTTGTAACTATGAACCTGATGGAAGCTACAAACCAGCAGAATATCTTTGTATGTATTTGCTATCCGAGCAACATAACTGGAAAGGGAGTATCAAATCAAAATCTTTAATGACACAATCTATTAGTATAACACCTGAGTTGCAGAATTCTCAAGTCCAGGATGAAATTTTTCCTCAAGAAAATAATATGTAAAAAAGTGACCATAGTGACTAATTCTTAGGAAATATTCTTTCAGTTGTATTGTTTGGAACATCTTTTCAAAGAAATAGTTCCTAAAACACAAAAGCTTCTTCAGTTTTATAATTTTAACAAATTTAATAGAAAAACATTCATCCTTTTCTCTCAGAAATAATTTATTTTCAATGACAAACTAAACACATCATTTAATCAGTGTTTAGTCAAAGATAGCACCACTCTTTTAATAATACGACTTTATTTGTTTGGGTTATTACATGCTCTGCACTTATGAAAATGGTCCAACAATTTTGAGAATGATTTTCAAAATTTAGACTTTGAAAAACTAGTATGTATCTGATTAGGCTTTTGATATATCTAATATAATAGTGTATTTTGATGTATTAAATAACATTTAGGATTGAATATTTCTAAAACTAAATGGAAATAACTATTTCTGTTGAGATTTTAAGTTAAAATAAAGCATGCATACGTGTGTATGTATACGTGTGTGTGTGTGTGTGTGTGTGTGTGTGTGTGTGTGTGTTTTACTGGGGATTGAACACGGGCTGGGCAGATTCTGCCTCTGAGCTAAATCACCAGCCCTTTTTCTTCTAATTGTGTTGAAACAGGGTTTCACTAAGTTGCTAAGGGCCTCGCTAAGTGACTGAGGGTGCAGGTGAACCTGCCATCCTCCTGTCTCAGCCTCCCTTACAGGTGTGCACCACCATGCCTGGCTACCATATTATTTTTTAAAATTATATAATTACCCTAGAGTGCAATGTAAACCTCCTTTAGTCTCCATTTTTATTATCACTATTTATTGTAATAACAGAAGTAGTTACCATATTTACTTCATAATTCCCATTTGCAATATTTTTAATAGTAATGATATTCTCTGAGTCCTAAGCACCCAAGGCACTGTGCTTCAAATCTACTGGTTGACATAACTATTACAATAATGTTATGAGAAAGGAGGTACTCTTGTTAGGCAGGCTTGTGGAATAAACTGGGTAGGTTCTCTATTGTCATGCTCTGACCTCAATCTTAGAAAAGCACAGATGAGTTCCCGAGTTTTCTTAGGTCTGATTTTCTTAACAGTTCTTTCCACAGAAGACAGACTTTGTCTTATATCTGTAATAAGTCTCTAATGGAAAAAGAGATCCCTGTTCTTTCCCCAGGATTATCAAACTTCTGCTTGCAAACAATGCAGAATCCCAAGCCAAAGATGATTTCTTACTATGCCTGAAGTACCAGAAGGAATTTTCTTTAACCCTTCTGATGCATTAATAGTCCTTTGATTCCATCATAGAGGCAGAGGGCTTCCTATCCCTTCCCCAGAAAGAAAGGGTTGGCTTAAATTTTGACTCCAGAAACTGTGGAGTTTTGTCTTGCTCTGAGAGTGAGTTTACATCCTGTCCCCTCGTAACAGAAGGAGTGTGCTTCATCTGAGATTCTAGGTCAGTGGTGGGAGCTGCACAACTGTCTCTCAGCATCTTCCAGTTACCTGGTTCAGGCCTGAACCACTGAGGAGGCCTCTCTATGTCCTACCCCACCCCACTGCTCTCCTTCAAAGACACCAGTAAGGCACATAGATACCAACTGTGTATACTAAGGCCCCTTGTGGTGGGGTTCTTGTACTATTACAAACTGACATCACAGGGACTTTGGTTCACATGTCTCCCTCAGCTTTTTAATGGGTTTAAAGAAAGTTACTATCTTATAGATTATTTAGCTTTTTCTCATTGGTGTTTGGGACCTATGTTCTCTTTTAACATTGTATCTCAAATAAAAATTAAGAATTTAACTAAACTGACAAGAACTAGGTATCAGAATATGTCCTATTATAACTTAATAGAAAGCATACCATTCAGGTGATAACTACATATAAAATTATGGTATCAGAGATTAAAAATTCCACCTACAGGCTGATACATAGAGTAGATAGAGATTAAAAATTCCATCAATAGGCTGATACAGTAGAGTTGAGGCAAGGAACCTGAAGCTGGATCCAAAGAAGTTATATGAACTGAAACAGAAAGAGAGAAAAAGAAAGAGTAAATAAAGTCAGAACACCCAAGAGCTGTGGAACAATATCAATTGGTGTAATGTGTATGAAATTGGGATCTCAGAGAAGAGCAGTTATTGAAAGAAACGTCTGAGCAGATAATTATCATGAATTTCACAAAATTAATGAAAGCCCCAAATCAAACACACAAAAATGCCAATCCAAGAACCTGAGAGTTATAACACCATATATGAGAAAAATAAACAAACAAAAATGGAAATAAAAATTAAAATATACAAAATCATCTGGAGAAAATACTAATAAGCTGCTGACAATAAACGACAAAGAGAACTTTTATTTAGTATTGGGGATTGGACCCAAGGGCATTCTATCTCCAAGATACACTGCTCAACCCTTGTAATTTTTTATTTTGAAACAGGGTCTCACTAAGTCATCCAGGGTCTAGATAATTACTGAGACTGTCATCAAATCTGTGATCCTCCTGTCTCAACCTCCCAAGTATGCCCAGCAAAGAAAGTCTTAAAGCTAGCATGGGTGGGGAATCTGGGTTATGGGGGAGTGGGATATGGATACAAGAGAACAAACTAAAAATTACAGAGCACACTTTTTATTAGAAACTCTTGCAAGACAAAGATAATGTAATTGTGTCTTAGATAGGCTGAAAATACTGAAAGAAAATTATTCATCTAACCGTTCTATATTCAGTGGAAACATTCTAAAAATGAGGGGCAAATGGAAGACATATTAATATGAAAACTGAGACCTCGCTGTTAGAAAACTGACACTCTCTAGCTGGGCGTGGTGGCACACATTTGTAATCCCAGTACTTGCGAGGCTAAGAGAGGAAGATAGAAGATCCAAAGCCAGCCTCAAAATATTAGGGAAGCCCTCAGCAACTTAGACCCCATTTCAGACTAAAAAAATAAAGTGAAATGGGCTGGGGGTGTAGCTCAGAGATAGAATGCCCCTGGCATCAATTCCCAGTACAAAAACAACAAAAAGAAACAGCACAAAGAATATATCATGTGTGCATGTATGTCCCTATCACTGTGAACTACATTATGATGTGAGACTACAATGTACCAATAGAAGTATATTTTTAAAAAGAGTTTATCACATAGAAATTCTCAGGATAAAGTGTGTAATATCAAATAGAAATTTTAATCTACACAAAGAAATAGAGAAATTGAGAATGATAAAATAAGTGTATTATAAAATGTACCACATTAAATACTTAAATTAAAAAATAAGAGCCGGGCGTGGTGGCTCACGCTTGTAATCCCAGTCCTTTGGGAGGCAGAGACCGGAGGGTCCGGGTTCACGGCCAGCCTCAGCTCTCTCTATCTCTCTTTCTCCCTGTCTCTCTCTCTCTCTCTCTCTCTCTCTCTCTCTCTCTCTCT